>JAIUZE010047897.1:0-10605 GCA_022085475.1 Heliosperma pusillum | reverse complement strand
TTTTGGGTATTAGATATCCACTATGGTTTTCATCAATGTATTCAATGCATATAATAATGATTCGTGTGACGACTAACCATAATTAAATGTCGACCTACAAGGGAAATATAACTATTGTAGTTTTATTTCTATAGAGACATATAAAAGTTATAATGTGATCAATCTAGTTTTGGATTTAGAGGTATACTTTAAGAAACGTTATTATGTACATAACCTCTAAATAAAGAATATAGTATCCACTTTTGTGTACGACACAAGTGTTTCACTTTTTGTGAATAGAACAAACGTTGTATCTTTTTATGCCTATACTTGGTCAATGGTTATCCCATACCAATCAAAGGTAATTATATTCTTGACCTAAACTAGTAATTACTTGTCATATAGATTGTAAAAGGCTCAAAATTGGTGACCCTAATCTAATCTTAATTCTGGATTGTGTAGCACATTAAGAGGCTAGTATTAACAACTATCCCTAAACCATCTGATTTTGAATCTTATGGTGTGTGTGAATCTTGTATTCAAGGCAAGATGATTCGTGCCCTTTTGTTGAAAAGGAAATCGAACTAGTAAGTTATTGGCCCCATTACATAAGAATACGTGTGGTCCAATAACAAACACAACCAGAGATGGTAATGATTACTTCACTTGATTTACCGACGATTTAAGTAGATATTATGTTTGATTCTACTTAATGAGGTGCTAAGAGAAATCTTTGAAAAGTTTAAAGAGCTTCAAAGAGAAGTAGTTAACCACTAGAGCATTAGATCAACGACTTACGACTAAATCGTAACTATAAATTTCTAAGTATTTACTTTGATTTTCACCAAAAGTATTGTGAAATGGTTTCACGAGTTAACTTCTCTAACACACATTATGAGATAAGGTGTTGTTGCATAGCAAAACAGAACCTTATACGATATGGTTTTGTCTTTATCAAGTCAAAATGAGCCATTTGACTAACCTTGGGATCTTAATATTTCTGTCTGCTATTTCTTTTCCCACCATATTAAAACACATTTAAAACAGTCTGATTTCATTCCATATACGATATGGGTAGGTAGCGAACCTAATTTATAAGTTATTTGAATGAAACAAGTGCTCAATAATCCCACATTGACCACGAGAACAAAGCGTTTGTGACTTGTGATGCTGTCTTTCAATAAAAATACGATTATTTCTTGATAAGACAGAGTGGGAGAAAATGTTTCAAGAGCCACAAACTGAGCATATGGTCCGGAAAAAGTTTTCTCATTGCTTGTTCAGTAGTAGTTTCTTCGGAACCTAAGAGGTCAGGTGGAATTTTATCACTCCTTAATAGTGATGAATTCTAATCCGTGACTTATAAAAGACTGTTTCTAGTCCCAACTTCTTGCTATGGCTTAGAGTCATATGATTCGTAATGGACTCCATGCATGATGGTCAGGTATGTGACCTGGTAAATTTTACTTGAAGAAGTACGACCTCTTCAATGTAAATTGATTTTTAAGATCGAAATTTGCATGGATGAACATTAAAATGTTTTCAAAGATAACTAGTAGGCAAAGAGTTTTGCACCAACCTTAATTCTTTGATCCATTCGAATATACTTAGCGATTACAGCACATCATAATAGTATGATGCCAACTGGATCTCAAGAACCACCTTCTCGAATACGATTCTAGAAGAGGTAGTATATTTTATATTCACCTGTGGGTTCGTAGATCCTAACTATCCTAAGTTAATTTGCAAGCTTAAGAGGATGTCTTAAGTAAGCAATAAAGAGTTGGAATTAGTGTGTCAATCATGTCATAAAATATTTCTCGATATCTCGAGGAGTTATGTTTATACATGAAGTTTAGTGGGAGTAATATGGTTTTCATCAGTCTTATATGTGGAGACATATTGATCATTTTAGATGATGAAAGATTTTGGAGAAGTAGAATACATCTTTTAGATATCTGGATTTATGGAGATAAATCTAAAAGGATATTAGCATTGAGTCAAAAATTCTTATATCGATAAGATCTTTGACTAGTTCAAGGAAGTTGAACACATCATAATTGATTCCTTTTGCTTCCGCTGCGGGGTCAATTATATACGCTGTGATGTATACTCAATCCGACATTTCGCATGCTTTGAGTATGACGAATCATTTGCAATCAAATCCAAGTGAGAGTCACTTGATAGCCATAAAGAACATCCTTAGTACTTGCGAAGGACTAAAAGATATGTGCCATGTGTTTGGAGTTTAAAATGAGTTGCGTGTAAGGGTTACACAGACTTCAGTTTCCAAACTGATCAAAGTGATTTGAAATCACGAGCTGGCTGTGTTTTATAGAAGATTTATCTGTTGGAAGAGTTCCAAGCAGAAAAGACTATTGGAAAGGTTCCAAGTAGGAGTGACATTTTCAAATATAAATGTCATGTATCCGCTGAAAGTGTTCCAGGAAGTTTATCATTGCGGATTTAACAACGGAAATGGAGTACATTGCGTCATATGATGATGCATATGAAGGTAGCTTGGAGGGACTAGAAATAGTTCATATAGCTGTATATCCTATCCCATTATACTGGTAAAACAGTGGGAGCTACCTTTAGGCCAAGAGTCCTAAGTCTAGATTCAAACCTAGACACGTACTCAGAAAGTTTTATGTAATATGAGATTACGTAGACAAAGAGAAATAGCAATCCGAACGATGGAAAGATGCAAGTATTGCTTAATCCATTAGCCATGCCTTTTGCAGGCTGAACATGATAGTCATGTCATTTCAATGGGATTGAAATAGGTACCTGAATTGCTAGAGATTATGAGATATGAAATTATTGATAGCGTATCAATTTTTCCAAATATTTGATAATCGCATTCATTGTTAGAGTTTCATTAAAAAACTCCATTATTTAGTTTGACTAAATTTTACTACTTTGTTTATCCGAATTGGTTGAAAGAAAGGTTGAACCCAATTCAAGTGAATATGACAACTTAGTATTTTGTCCTAGTCACTCAAGTGAGGTGACGTCTCGAAATGACTAGATTGAAGTCGATCGATTGGTGTTCAGCACCATGGGGTCATGGAGATGACTGGTCGTTTACATAGACAGCCTGTATGACACTCTGTCGGACATTGACTGGCGACCGTCTATTGGTCGGTGCGTTCCGATTGAGTGTTGGTTTGATGTTCAGGTCGTGCCGTAAAAAGTGAGGCAGATGGACTTCTTTGGATCATGGTGATCTGCTCATACAGAGTAGATGGATCAACAGGAATTGTCCACCCATGTTGGGTAAAAACATCTTTAGGCCACTCGAGGAGTAGTTACTGTAAATGCGTGGCCACGCTCGGAAAGAGATCTATGGTAGATTTTCCGGTCAGACAGTTACTCTCCCTATCGAGAAAACCACTCTAGATATTGTCAATCGCAAGTGCGACCTGAAAGACACCTTGCGTTGAGTGGGAGATGTGATAAAGAGACAAGAGAATCGGTGACGCACACTTGTGTCAGACAAGTGGGAGATTGTTGGAGTAGGTGTCCTCCACAATAGTGCGCCACATAATAAATCTTATTATGGAATATAATTGGGATATTTATTGACTATATATATGATTAGTCAGTTGATTAACGTAAATCAATAACGGTTGGCTGACTAGAGTTTGACGTTATTGTCGTTTGACGGCGGTGATCAACTGATCCCTTTCGGTCACACCTAAAGGATGAAATCCAAATAGTAACTAATTATTTGTATACGATACAGTTAATTAGTACATTACATATATTCGATATGTACGAGAGTTAATTGTTAGAAATTGAGTTAAGAACTCAAATTCGATTAAACTTATTTTTCAATTATGCGATAATTGACTAATAAATTTATATCTTATTTTAATACGATTAAATAAGATTTAACTTAGTAATTAATCGTTAAATTACTAAATTAGTTGAGGTTTTGAGATAGAGGTAATTAGTTAATTATATTTACAAGGAGTTGTAAAATAAATTAACCAAGCATTGTGGGACCCATTATATATTGATATAATGGTAAAATATTACTTAAAATGTTAAGTACATATTATTTATTTAATTGAGTCATATAATTGTTATATGATCAAATTAACACTTAATTATACAAGATAATTAACCATATGATCAATAAGTATTTGTGAGACAAATATCAAAAATCAAAATGGATCCAACTAGGCCTAAATGGCCGGTTAAGATGTAGTGACAAGGGTGATGATTTTGTTCTTGTTTTTTACTCTTTAGTTACTTATTGAAAGTGACATAACAAGTATAAAACAATCATCATCTTTTCTACAACACTCCACTCAAATGCATGTGATAAAATTGAACAAATAATAGTCCAATTTTGGACATGAGGATCCGGCCTTATGGCCTTAATAATGAACAAAAGTTGTTCATTTTTATGATCACTTGATTTTGTGCAATTGTCATACTTCTTTCTAAAATTCTTCCTCTCACTAAAAACTCTCAAATACTAATATTTACTAAGTATTACTAGTGTAGTAATATAGTCATAATATTAGTAGTATAATATCTATCTTATTATCTAGTTAATAATAAGAGTAGATTATTTGGGTTAATTTTGGTGCAACTTAGAGGAGATCTTCTACTTTGGAGATAGTTTGTGTTCATCCATATTTATAGCTCAAGAACAACAAGAAGGAGTTATTGTTGTGCCCTTATATTTTCCATATCAATGTGAGGAAATTTTTTCTCTTATATAAATGTCTTTATATTTGAATGCATGTTGCATAGATCATTATAAACTAAATTAATAAGTAATTTAGTAAATAATTAGAGGAGTCTAATTAAGGTCTATGGACTTTCAACTACTGCACTCGAATCATTGCTATTACTTCGGGAGTTTCCCCTCGAATTACCATACCCATGTGTGTGGGTTGCAATCTCTTCAACGGTATTTCATGCCTTATCATCATTAGTGTTATTTTGGAATCGATCATTTGAAGCAGAATATAGAAATGATTGCACAAAGACTATCTTGGAATCGGTGATTAGGTAATGAATGGAGTAACATTTTATAGCGGGTTCAAGCCTCATTCAAGTTTTCAGTCATATTTTGTTTGAAACTTGTAATTTGTCCTCGCAAAGTATTATTCTTTGTGGTGGGTAATATTTCTTATAAACGTCAAGGCTAATGAATTCTAGTATGTAATTCCCATAGCCACTCGGTCTAAGTCAGAAATCCACCCCGTACCACTGTCATGTAAGGAGAATGAAAGAAACATCGCTTTGATTTTATCTTGTGAAATACTAAAGACAAGTGGAAGTGTAGAACAGTAATCAATAAATATCCCCATATGTTTTCTCGAATCTTCAGTAGCACTACCCCCACTTTGATTCCGCTCCACTAAATTAATGAAGGACAAACGACTTTCAAAATTACGAGTTGCAGTTGTCGTATTTTAAACCCCTTAGGAATTGATTCAATTTTAGGCTCTGAATGACTAGAAAGCTTCGGCATCTTTATTAAAGTTGTGTCAAACGGGATGACAGGAACACCCTTTTCTAAGGACTGTTGTTCAACAATAAAGTCTTTGTGAATAGATTCAAGTGTATTAAAGTGGTTCACTTGATGAATTTCCTTGAAGAAATTTCACCTTGCACGGACCGTTAAGACTTGTGTATAAACAAACAGACTATAAAAAAAAGATGAGAAAATGCCTCAAGGAACAAGAGTCGATTGAAAATCTAGAATTAGTAAAGAAACAATAAAAACGAAAGAGTCTCCCTGGCACCTGAGCAAAATTTTCACAAGGCTAAGTCTTATCATCTATATAAAAAATAATCCTATAATACTACCAACAAATAGCTAGCTTGATAAGGCTACTGTCATATGACCTTAATAAAAATAATCCTAAGTTACTACTAACAGATAGCCAGTGATAAGTAGCGTATCGTATCAATAAGGAGACAATTTTATTCAAATACAAATAACTCGGTTCGTCAGGTAACAATTTAGGCAGGTTGATTGATTATCTAATTAAGCAAATGTGAATAAATCGAATTTAAATCTAAAAGGAAGGGACTAGGGTATACTACGTCCAATCATGCTAGTTGGATATAATACGTCCTCTAGGATCAATATCAACCTAATAAGGCACTAAAGGGCTCTCGCTTTGTATTAGGCTTCCTGCCCAATTACACGTAAGTCTAATCACAATTCGATTCTCGCACATGAATTGGGATTTCCTAGATCGACTAACAGGTTATGGCCTTTAACCAATTACTTAACTTTTAAAACATGTAAATAAGGCACTAGCAATCATCGCTTGTTTATCAATTATTCATATACGTTAATTTAATTCCCACCATTTATCCCTAAACCATAGAAAAGAAATTAGCTAGACATATTTAAGATAGAAGCAATCAACAACCTAAATGTATACTTCATAAATTTTGACATGGTAAGTGATAGAACAAAAATAGATTATCCAGTATGATGAACAAATAATGAAAGAAGAAATAAAATTGAAGTAGATTTATTACCAAATTTTGATTGTAGCACGAACAAGAAAGAAAATCCAAAACATAATTAATGGATGATAATCTACTGCTAAGTGACTTGGGGTTCTAATGTAGTGTTAAAAACGTCCCTATAAATTTATTAAGTGCAGTATTAATACTAAATGGACTTCGAAAATAGGTCAAAACTATTAAGTAAAAATAGACTAGGTAAAGTGTCTTCAACGTTCTCCTTGCTAGCCCGGATCGAGACCTTGTCTTGCCGGATTAGCTGAAGTCCGTCTTCCAACTATACTACTAACATAACTTCTTGCGTCCTAGCTTCATTACTTTCACGAACTAACGGTAAATGCTCGAATCACATTAGTTTACGACATACTACTTACATAACTTTCTCAAACAACAAAACAAAAGCTCGGAAGACAAATTTAGCTAATAAGGTCTCAAATGAGCACCAATTACGCAAGAAAAGGAGCAGAAAATGTGGGTAAGAGTGTATAGATAATGAACCCATCGAACTCACCCTAACTGATACTGTAACAACCCGAAAAGTACCCAATTTGCTTAAGCAATAGCTTATGGATACTTTTCAGTAGAACTTAAGTTTTAATATAGGAATTTTTGTTCCGAGTCGTATTTTGAAATTCCGCGTTCGTATTTGGAATTTTTGAGAGATTTCATGAAAAGACCGTTTTTGGTCGTCTTTGACTTTTCTTGACTTTTAAATCGTCTTTGACTTTTTCTTGACTTTTTAAAGTTGTTATTTACTTTTCTTGGCTTTTAAAGTCGTCTTAAACTTTTCTGAACTTTTAAGTCATTTTTGACTTTTCCCGACTTTTTAGTCGATTTTGACTTCTGTTGACTTTTCCCGACTCGGCTTGCGATTTTGAAGACCGAAATTTTATTTAAAAAAATAATATTTTTGATTTATTTTTATTTCGATTTATTAAGATTTGTCATAATTTAATAAAATTATTTAGAATTTATTTGGAATTTAAAGAATAACTTTTACGGTTTTTAACCAATCGTCATTTAACTATTCACGACGCATCGTAAAACGCGCAACAAAATCGAAACTCGACTTTGGCATGAGTCACGAGGCCATGTCATCGTTTTCCACTCACGATTGGATATTTTAATTGATTCGATTAAAATAATACAAATATCTTAGATATTTGTTACTTTATCGATCCGTCAACGGAGATTACGCAAATCGAGCAAAAACAGACCCAGCAAGCACAAGACCACACGGCTCATTTTCCTCTCTAATAGCCCTTGATATTTGTATTACTTTTGATTACAAAATCATAATATCTAGATCACTATTTGCTTTATCGATCAGTTAACGAGAATTACGCAAAACGCTCGAAATCAGACCCGACAATCACAATCCCACACGGCACACTTACCCACTCTTAAGCCTTGATATTTTCATTATTTTTCATTACAATATCATAATATCTCGATATTAACTTTATCGTAAATTATATTTAATCGTTTACCGTAAAATAAGTATTAAACGCGAGTCAATTACGTAACAACGAATTCAAAATCCGACAGCCTTATTTGCCTATAAACACACGGCTCCACCACCCATCATAACTCACAAACAACTTTTCATCTTTCAACAAATCAAATAAAGATCAAAACATCACTTTAATTAATCGTTCTTCGTGTTCTTCATCGTTCATCATTTGTTCTTCATCGTTCTTGAGCAAAACCTCCATAAATCCTTCATTTCTTAATTAAATCCTTCCTAACTTATATTTCTAGGATCTCCTCTTCGCTCTCCATCTTCTAGTACGGTTTATTTTCAATTCCGTCAAGATCGTTTTCAACATTTAATTATGGAAAATTAAGTTTAAGTTCTAATAATTGTTTTCTTGTTATTTCTTATAGGGGAAGAGTTTGAAGACGAATTTGGAGACTCTTATATTTTGGTTGAAGACTAGTAGAAGGGTTTTCTTAATTATTACTTCTTATTATTTTGTGCTAAGTGATTTTGGCTAGCTAAGGTAACGATTCCGTTTTACTCGACGAATTAATGTCATATAGCCTTAGTTTTGTTTTTGTAGTCTTTAGTTTTGGCTCATGTTATAGTATTTATGATTTTAGCTAGTAATATAGCCTTTAGTTTTATTTATTTGGATTTTGGTTCATCTTTAATTTTGGTTCATGTTTTTATGATTTATGGATTTTTAGTTAGTAATATGTTAAGTAGTGATTTTTATGTTGTATGGAATTTTTATGATGATTTATTGTTTTTGATAATTTTTAAGTTGTAGGAAATTTTTATGATGATTTATGGTTCTTGATGATTTTTAAGTTGTAGTGAATTTTTATGTTGATTTATTGTTCTTGATGAATTTTTATGGTTTTTCATAAGTTATGATTTTTCTGTTGTTTATGAACTTTTAACAAATTTAGTGTTCTTGAAGAATTTTAATGATTTTTACTAAGTTATGATTTTTATGTTGTTTATGAAATTTTAACAAGTTTAATGTTCTTGACAAATTTTGATGATTTTTAATAAGTTATGATTTTGTATGAATGTTGTTAAAATGATTGTTTGATGATTAAAAACATGTTGGAAGTGATTTGGTGTTGTTGTTGGTGAACCGTGGGGTTGGCAGCCAGACCGGACCAAACAGACCGGTCCAGGCCGGTTCAGACCGGTCTGGGTTGGTCCATGGTGGGTCCGGGTTTTGGTCTTTGGGTTGTGTCGATGTTGATTGATTGGTTGTTGTTTTGACGGGTTTTGAATATGTTAAAGCATGCGGGAAATATTAGAAAAACGGTTTTAAATAAAAAGTGTAAAATCTGCCATTTTTACCAAAACAAGCCGTGGGGCCCAAAACAGGCCCATGGGGGTCCGGCCCAATTCAGCCCGTGGGTCCCACCTTGGGACTCGTGTCGGTTTTTGAGTTATCGTCATTTTTATCGTGTTTTGTAATATTTAGCAAGTGGGAAATATTAATAAGTAAAATATTTAATTAAAAAGGTTTTCATTAAATTATTATTTCTCACATGTTAGAAATTATAAAACAAGACCGTAGTTTAATTTAATATCCTTTTAGTCAAACGGGTTTTTGGTTATGATTTAATAATTCACCGGTTAGAAGTTTTATTAAAATAACATGTTATGATTATGTTGATTTTATGTCTATGTGATAAAGACTCTGTTTCTAGCCGGTTTGATCCAACGGGTTTGGTCAAACTAAGATCTAGTCAGCCCCGATTTGACTGATGACCCGTCGCGGGACTCGGGTCTGGGATTTGTCTTCAAGTAAGGTTGTATTTAATTAATGAATTAGCCTTAGTAGATATGAGGCGATATGTTATTTGATTATGATTTATATGCAATAGTCACATGATAGGATGTTTTTCCCGTGACTGGTTTTATTGTATGGTTGGTGTCGTGTTGACTAAGTACCCATAGAGAATTATGAGTATATGGCGTCTTGACCATTCTAATTCTCAATGAGTATCTTGGACCATGACATTGATAGGCCCGTACTATCTTTAACGAGCATATGGAGTTTGTCGCTTAATAGCTTTTGTGTTCCCGGCTTGGTGGGTTTATATCAAAGTCGGGGCATGGCTGCCTAGTTCCACTTTGGAAATGGAGCCAGCTTAAGTACTAGCCATCTCTGCTTAGGGGGTCGCCTAGTAGAGTTTCTCATAGACGGTTATGTCATGGGACGGGGAACGGAATAGCTGTTGTAGCTAGGTCTGATCAGTCTAGGACTAGGATGTTTTCCTACCTTGTGGTATAGCCTCGAGTTACAGAAGTCTTCTATTGACTGCACTAGGAACTTATGCCTGTTTGTAGAGGTATTGGTCTTTCATGTTTGTATGATTCTATGAGTTCTAGAAGGTGAGATTCAAGCCGGCTAGGATTGATAGAGTTTGGATTACCGGTTGTTAACTGATTCACATGATTACGTGTTGATAGGGTTTGAGTGTATCATGGCCATGTTAACGGTAACCTCTGCGCTAGCATACCAGCTTCCCTACCTCGTATTATAGATTATTATCAGATTCACTTGATAGCTTTCATATGCTAGGTTATATGTTAGTTATTTGTTTCATAACATGAAAATCATATCGTATATGTTAAGTTTTGTA
>JAIUZE010047893.1:0-18717 GCA_022085475.1 Heliosperma pusillum | reverse complement strand
AAATAATTAAATTTATTATTTTTCAATATAATTTCGGTCTTAAAATTACGAGGCGAGTCGGGAAAGTCAACGAAAGTCAAAATTGACTAAAAAGTCAAGAAAAGTCAATGATGACTTAAAAGTCAAGAAAAGTAAATGACGACTTAAAAGTCAAGAAAAGTCAATGAAGACTTTTAAAAAGTCAAGAAAAAGTCAAAGACGACTTAAAAGTCAAGAAAAGTCAAAGATGACTAAAAACGGTCTTTTCATGAAATCTCTCAGAAATTCCAAATACGAACGCGGAATTTCAAAATACGACTCGAAACAAAAATTTCTATTTTAAAACCTTAAGTCTACTGAAAAGTGTTAGTAAATATTTTTACTAGAAAAATTGGGTACTTTTCGGGTTGTTACAAGAAAAACCCGTCTACTAATCTTCACCCAAAATATACGAGTCTCCAAACTCGTCTTCAAAATCTTCCCCTATAAGAAATGACAAGAAAAACATTATTAGAATTTAAACTTGATTTTCCATAATTAAATGTTGAAAACGATTTTGTCGGATTTGAAATTAAACCGTGCTTGAAGATGGAGAGCGAAGAGGAGATTCTAGAAATATAATTTAGGACGGATTTGAACAAGTAACGAATATTTTGTGACGATTTTGCTCAAGAACGATGAAGAACGCTCAAGAACATGAAGAACGATTTTGATTATATTAAAGAAAGTGTTAATTAGATCTTAATTTGATTTATTGTAAAATGAAAAGTTGTTAGTGAAAAATGATGGAGTGTGAGCCATGTACATATAGAAGAAATAATGAGTCGGGTTTTGAAATTGTTGTTACGGAATTGACTCGGGTTTTATTATTTAAATAAGATAATTAATTAGATATTAAGTTAATTAAATCAAATATCTAGATATTATGTTATATTAATGAAAAGAAAGGAAAATATCTAGCCCTATTAGAGGAAGGAGAGCCGTGTGATTTGGTGATAGTCGGGTCTGTTTTGTAAACGATTTGCGTAATTTTCGGTTAACGGGTCGATAAAGTTATAAATATCTAAGATATTATTATTAGTTTAATCAAAAGAAAGAAAATATCCTAAGTGAGTGGAAAAAGGTGACATGGGCGTGTGACTCATGCCAAAGTCGAGTTTCGGGTTTGTTTCGGAATTTACGATGACTCGGGAATAGTTAAATGATGCCCGGGTTTAAACCGTAAAACCTTATTATAAATTCTGAATAAATTCAAAATAATTTTATTAAATTATCATAAATTCTAATAAATCTAAATAAAAATAAATTAAAAATATTATTTTTTTAAATAAAATTTCGGTCTTCAAAATTACAAGGCGAGTCGGGAAAGTCAACGAAAGTCAAAGTCGACGTAAAAGTCAAGAAAAGTCAAAGATGACTTAAAAGTCAAGAAAAGTTTATGACGACTTAAAAGTCAAGAAAAGTCAATGACGACTTTAAAAAGTCAAGAAAAGTCAAAGACGACTTAAAAGTCAAGAAAAGTCAAAGATGACTACAAACGGGATTTTCATGAAATCTCTCAGAAATTCCAAATACGAACTCGGAATTTTAAAATACGACTCGAAACAATAAATTCTATTTTAAAAACTTAACCTTGCTGGAAAGTATCCTTAAGAAATTTTACTAGAAAAAATTGGGTACTTTTCGGGTTGTTACAATTGGGCCGCATGTTTGGTACGCAAAACGATTTATGACGTAATTTTATCGTCAAGTGATAGCTTAAAGAGTTGTGTCTACCCCTTAGTCGTCATGTACGCACCGGTACGTCGTTTTGACAGGCATTAGAGTTCATTTGGAGTCCGGGTCGAAAACCGCTTCATTTTCTAGAAACTGTTTTAAAATGCCAAGTCGGAACGCTCTAGAATATTCTTGATATTTTATTAAATATTCAAATTCTATATTTTTGATAAAATATATCTTGTATGTTTTTAAAGGGATGTATAGATCTACCATAATTCCGTAATAGATAGTGGAAATCTTCCTTCCGTAGAAGGAAACCTCTGGGGAAGTAACGCAGTAGGTGCTGCGCCTCTTCGAAAGATCGCAGTTCCTGCTGCGCCCCTTCTCCAACATGTTTTCTCTGTTTTCAGAATATTTTCGTGATAATTTTGTTTTGTTCCAAAACTCTTCATATTGTATACTATAAAAGGAGAGCTCCATTCTCACTTTTTAGGCACGCGAGTGTTCCGCCCTTCTTCCCTCTTTGCATTCTAGGCCATGCTCTAAGCTTTTTGACATCTACGTGCTTGATCAATCGACCACGTATGCTCAAACTCTTCTGGGTACCCGTCACGTTTGCGTGACCGACCTATTTGACCACTACATAATCAATAAATCCATCAATCAATTAATCAATCGATTTTGTTAGTCTAAGGGTAAGGGTGTAAAACATGTAAGTCTAATGGTGTAAATCCCATATTTTATTATTTTTTATTATTCGTTCAGTTAATGTAAGATTCCCGTCAGAAATAAATTCAAAGTCGATTTTATTCAAAACATTTTTATAAAACCTTTTTGAGTAGTGATCATGACGTCAGGAAGAATCGCAACAGCAATTGCGCTTTCTGGAAGGATCGCAACATCTGTTGCGCCTCTTCTAAGGGCTGCCCTGCTACTGCTCTTCTTCTTCTTCCTCTGAATTCAGTAAACTCGTTCTTAATTTATTTTCTTTGTTTATAAACTGTAAATCGAATTTATCTTTCACATAAAAAGTTTTTTTCTTTATTTAGATCCCTAATAATTCAATATTAGCGGGTTTTCGTCTTTGAATCAAATTTCGGTTTTATAGGTTAGATTCGTTCATATCAAATCTCTGAATTCGTTATTTATACAAATTATAGTAATTAATATATTAAACGATTTTTACTCGAGTTGTAGGTTAATAGTCAATCGTAAATATACAAAAGAATGTTAACTGCTCGCGATTTTGACTTCACAATCAGAATTCAGCTCAAGAACATACGCAATGAGCCTTGCGCCTCTTCCAGAGGACAAAGTTGTTGATGCGCCTGTTCTGGGTTGATATATGTCCCTGACCATCTGTTTTCTCTTTGACGTAGCTTTAAATTACGTAATTAACTAACTATTAGTCGTAATATCGCTACTAATTTGTCTTTTAGTTTTTCAAATCCTTCTATTTTCTTCAAATTCACATGCTTCAAATCCTTTCAAATCCGTTTTAATATCATTTAGTCATTGTAATTGTATGATTTTGCTTTTCTTTCATGTATAATTAATTCTAAATCCCCAATTTTGACATAATTGAGTGCTAATTACATGTTCACTGACATAGTTTAATTCACATGCTAGGATTAAAATGTTGGATGGTGCATTGCATGCATGCATACAATCGATAACATATCAAGTACAAACAATTTCCCTGATCATTAGTGGAGGCCGCTATCAAGGTGGGCGGGATTAGGTGTTCGATTAAAGAGCTTCCTAATACGTACCCTCACCCCTTACTCCAGATCTCTGTGGACATCCGTGTTAATTGGCATCCACGAGAGTCATTCTAGAAATAGAATGCTAAGGTAACGAGTTCTTAGTGTTCATGTCATTACTTTGTGTCTTGACATGGCATGAAGTATTCGAACGGTCCCAATTTTCCATAAAAATTGGTGGCGACTCCACAAAAGCGTATTTCTACGCTTGTCCATCCAAGTGCGCCCCTTCGTGGTTCACCGCGTACCACAGTTCGACAAGGATCACCAACCCGTGTATCACACTTAGGTTGAAAACAAAGTTACCAAAATCCAATTACAACCATTGTTCTTGAAATAAAGGAAAATAAATAAATTTCCATGTCAAACAAGGAAATTTTAAAGAGTTCTAAAAACAATATTTTAAAATACATCATAATAATGAACACAATAAAAAATAAGGCCACGCTTCCATAGCTCTTCTACCATGGGTGGCTACTTTAACTTCCCTTGAAAAGCCTCCTCAGGCTTGCTTGTCCATGCCCTTGTCTTTACTAGGATGCCCTAAATACAATTAAAAAGGGTAAGAATTACAACTTATATCTAAATACCAAAGTTGAGATCAAAACATAAATGATAGGGATAAATATTTACCTACTGGAACAATCTTTCTAGCTTTAAGATCTCCAAAATACTTTGGGCAGTTCCTCTTTCCAATGCCCTATACCATTACAATAATGGCATTTGTCCTTAGAGGAGGCACCTTTCTTGGGTTTGGGTGACCTATTGTCGATAGCTTTTATTTTGCCTTTGAAGGTGGAGGGTGTTTTCCATTTGCTAGCACTCTTTTTTAACTCCCCTTTGCTCTTGTTATTAATATTGAACACATCCTTGGTGGTGCCAACATTTAGCCCCATGTCTCTTTTGGCTTGCACAAGCATCTTGTACCATTCATGGAGAGAAGTTTTCATATTTTGCTTATTGTAGTTTACCCTAAACTGCACATATGCTTTCATTTTACCCAAGGAATGTAAAACTTGATCTATAACGAGTTGTTCGGAAATGTTAACCCCTTACAATTTAAGAGTATCAACATGCTCAATTAATTTGAGCACATAAGGGCTAACCTTTTGGTCCTCCTTGAGATTCATGTCGAAAAATGCGGAAGCCGACTCATACTGGATGATCCTAGGAGCTTGTGACACTACTAAATAAACACGAAATAGTGACGGAAAATTTATGACGGAAATTTTGTAACACCCCACGTTCGTTGAAGAGGTCAATCGATAAGCTTAAATGACTAGTGCTTAAAGGGATTGAAAGTACTACTCATATCAACAAAGTACACTTTCTTTTCTGGTCATCCATGCAAAAGAACTCAAAAGTTAAGCGTGCTTGACTGAGAGTAGTCTTGGGATGGGTGACCTCCTGGGAAGGTTCCCGGGATGTGCATGAGTGAGGACAAAATACGCTGGAAAGGACCCGTGTTGATCTGTGGGCCATGTACACAGCCTGGAGAGCTATCATGAGTGACCGCTCCCGACCCAAGGTTTGGGCCAGGGTGTTACAAATGGTATCAGAGCAACCCTGCGACCGTGTGGTGATGGAGGCAGTTGTTATACGCTCCATTGTGATCACCCACCTAGCGGGGGAGGATTCTGGGTTAGCGGTTATGCTCCCAGGCGCAACGAGGACGTTGCGTTCTTCAAGTGGGGGTGATTGTAACACCCCACGTTCGTTGAAGAGGTCCATTGATAGGCTTAAATGACTAGGGCTTAAAGGGTTTGAAAGTACTACTCATATCAACAAAGTGCACTTTCTTTTCTGGTCATCCATGCAAAAGAACTCAAAAGTTAAGCGTGCTTGACTGAGAGTAGTATTGGGATGGGTGACCTCCTGGGAAGGTTCCCGGGATGTGCATGAGTGAGGACAAAATGCGCTGGAAAGGACCCGTGTTGATCTGTGGGCCATGTACACAGCCTGGAGAGCTATCATGAGTGACCGCTCCCGACCCAAGGTTTGGGCCGGGGTGTTACAAATTTAGTCCGTTAAAGATTTTACAATTTTGACGGAATTTTGACGGAATTGTGACGAAAAATGTTTTGACGGAAATTCCGTCACAAAAATCATGGCGCCAAAATTTGTGACGGAATTTCCGTCAAACAAATATGGGTCATTGACAAAGTCAATGGCGCCAAAGAATTGTGACGGAATTTCCGTCACAAAAGTCAAACTGGTCAATATATATGATGGAATTTCCGTCACAATATATCCGTCTTGTGAGTTAATACATGCGACGGAAATTCCGTAACAAAAATTCAAATTAGTCAACTTTTGTGACGGAAATTTCCGTCACAAAAATTGACTGAATGGGATAATTTTCGAGGTCTATGAGTTTAACATGTGACGGAAATTCTGTCACAAAAAGTCAAATTAGTCAACTTTGTGATGGAAATTCCGTCACAAAAGCTGACTAATTTGACTTTTGTGACGGAAATTTCCGTCACAAAAATTGACTGAATGGGATAGTTTTGGAGGTCTAGGAGTTTAACATGTGACGGAAATTCCGTCACAAAAAGTCAAATAAGTCAACTTTGGTGATGGAAATTCCGTCACAAAAGTTGACTAATTTGACTTTTGTGACGGAATTTCCGTCACATAATTTGACTGAATGGGATAATTTTGGATGTCCATGAGTTTAACATGTGACGAAAATTCCGTCACAAAAAGTCAAAATAGTCAACTTTTGTGACGGAATTTCCTACACAAAAAGTCAAGATGTTCAATATTTGTGACGGGAATTCCGTCAGAATAAGTCAAATTGGTCAACCTTTGACTTTATGTGACTAAATTTCCGTCACAAAAAGACTGAACATAAAATCCAAATCGCACGACCACTTTCCTAATCCTATTAACATTTTCCTAATATCTACCAAAACCCTAAAACCCCAAATTGAACTCCGGCGACACCCATACCACCACCGGCGACCGCCCCTAGGGCATCCCCTTACTCCGGCGACCGGACCTCTCCCTCCGGCCTCCTTGCGACGACCCCCTTTCCTCCTGCATCCCTCCTAATTCATCTTCTTTCTCTTACTCCCTCCTCCTGCCTCCAGCTTTCCTGGCCTTCCCTCCGGCGTCCCCCACTTTCCCTCTCCAGCGACGCTTCCCCTCTCCCTCCGGCCTTCCTCCGACGTCCCCTTTTCTCCTGCATCCCCTTCTATCCGTTCATTTTCTTCTTCTTTCTCTTTCTCCCTCCTCCCGCCTGCCCTTCCGTCGTCTCCTTCCGGCGTCCTCCTCTAGCGTCGTCACCACCCCGCCACCTGGTATGCTCTCATATTCTCCCCCTTTTTTGTATTATTATTATTATTATTCATGTGTGTTTAATTTAAATTTTATGTTTATTTTTTCTTCCAGTTTCCGGTCACCGCTTTCGTCCCTATATTGTTTCTTCTTCTCTTCTTTTTAATATGTAAATTTCTGATTTTTTTTTTTAAATTGTGTTAATTGACCCTAGGATAATAACCATTGTTGTTATTTATGTTGAAATTATTGTAGATGTTGATTTTATTATTGATGTTCATGGTGAAATAATAGGATGTGAAGTATTTAACATATTTTAAAAAGTGTTATGTGCTTAAAAGTTAGAAGGAAATGTTAGTTATGTAACTATGTATTAAAAACTTAGCTAGTTATGTAAATTATATTAATGTTTGTTTTTTTATAATTTTCAAGATTAACCATGTAAAATTATTGTTAATATTGAAGTCAATTGTGACAACCCTCGCGATAGCGCAAATAAAACATAACAAGCATGCAATTTATAAAGCGGAAAATACGATATTTTTGAAACTTTTAACATGCCAAAAGAAAAGTACGAGGATTGTCAAATAATTAAAAGTTAAAGTATAATATACTACAAAGAGGCGTAGTCTCTCAAAACGTTATCAAATATCAAAGTTGTTTAGCAAAACTAGCTAAGAAACGTCTAGGGGTGAATCGTCGAGGCCAACGCCCGCTAGCTCACACCCGAACCCAAAAACAAGCAAACTCCATCCAAGCAACATGTTCATCCATGAAAACATGAACGCCACAGTCAGTGGGGAGTAACTCCGGGTTCTCCAAGCCATATCACAAATAACATACTTAAACGGGAATAGACAAGTAGAAGCATACATATATATATATATACATGTGAATTACGAGAAGGATAAATAGGCATTTCAATATATAGAGATATAGGCGCATGAAGTACAAAACTGTAAGCATTAGATTATAGACAAACTCGGGGAAGACACCCTTAGGCAACCATATACTCACTAGGGCTTCCATCTCACCGTTAGCGGCATAGACTTGATAAGATAGAGACTCGACATATAAACCACGCCAAGTCATCCAACGGTCACAAATAATCAACATATAAACATCCATCCAAACGTACGAATACGGTGACTACATCTCTCATGGTTAATGACACGCACTAGCACCATGTACATAGAAAGTATGATCAATTCGCATCCACGGGATAAACATTTCCCTGAACGCATACACGATTAACATTTCGCATCCAAGAGTCGGTCACACAGAAGCCGAGTACCCCAAATTCGGTCCACCTTCATGAAAGAGGCGGAAAGAGCACTAGCATCATAAAAAAGCGGTACGCTACATGCAATGACACCACCTCGCAAAAATACGACATTTAACGACTGGGTCGATCAACGCATAGCGTTCGCCTCCCAACAACGTCGTCATATTTCCACTAAAACATGCGTTCAAGCATTTGGGATACATCTCCTCGTTCCGACATTCTAGTCTAACGAGCGAGGAGGTATAGCCGGGGAATGAGAGTTCATAACAGTTAACAAATAATGCTCAAATCATAACATATGTAAAACCGATTCAAAAGGGGAACATATCTAAAACAGTCACAAAACATGTGATATAAGCGAATGGAATATCATATATTCTAAACATGAATATTTAATGCTATTACGTAAATTTATACGATAAACGAACCATACACATTATTATAAATGAATGTATAAGAAAGAAATGAAAGAAGAATTACAGCGGGGTGCTAGCCAGTAAAGTGGACCGGCCGCCGGCTACCCGGCTGACACTTCATCAACAAACAAAAATCATCAAATATACAGCGAGGTCCCAGCCCGGTAGGGGGACCGGCAGCCAGGCACCCGGCTGGGAACAACACCACACCCAAATGCAAACTTTACTTCTGCCGCGTCCCCAGCCGGTCGGCTGACCGGCGGCCGCTCGGCCGGTTGGGAACAACACTCACCCGAGAACAAGAAGCTTCAACATCAATTTTCAACAATCATCAATAACTATTATCAACTATCAATAATCATCAACAATTATCAACAAACAACAACCATCATCAACAAATACAAATTTTATGAATACTCATCCTCTTCTAATTACATTTACTAACATCAAAAACACATTAAAACACGTATTAAAATCGAGTAACCCTTCACTGTTACCTTTTCGCATCTTCAAGCTTCGTCTAGGTCCTCCTTTACTAGGTAGTAATCTTTGTCGAGGTCTTGAAGATCTCCACCTACAATTAGACAACAAAAGATGAATATAATTCACCTTTGAGAAAGACGGATAAATTGAAAAAAGAGAAAGACGGTAATTTTATATTACCGAATAAGATAGAGGACAATAAGAGGGGAAGATTATGACGAAAATTAGCGGATTTAAGTAAGGAATGAAGGAGTAGTGACGATCTTGAGCTTGATCAAAATTTGGAGCTTAGGTTTTGGTTACTTGTTGAAGAAGAAGGAGTAAGTGGAAAAGTGAGAGAGGGAGTTAGGGTTTAAGGGAGATATAAGGTGAGTGGAAAATATGGGAAAAGCCCAAAAGCGCCTTAAGGCTTAACTCACACGGAATTTCGAGTAAAGTCCGATTACGAACTCGGATTTGCTATATTAGACACGGGAAACTAAATTCTAGACTAAATCTAAAATTACGCTGAAAAGTATCCGTATAATATTTTTAAAATACAAATAGGGTACATTTGAGGGTGTAACAATCACCCCATCTTTTAAAAAGTTTCGCCCTCGAAACATGAGTGAAAGAAAGATACCTTAATCGAATAGGCTTGGATATTTAATACGCATAGAAGCTTCCGGTTCCCACATCTCTTCTTCAACATTAGCACATCTGCACAATATTTTCACTAAAGGCACAACTTTACTTCTCAACTTTTTGTCCTTGCGATCTAGAATGCGGATTAGCTTCTCTTCAAAAGACACATTCGGTTCAAGCTCAGGAATTTCAGCTTGAAAGACATGGCTTGGATCACTAATGTACTTCCTGAATTGAGAAACATGGAAGACATCATGAACTTTATTCAAATTCGGGGGTAAGTCCAACTTGTAAGCTACGGCACCAATTCTTTTCACAATAACAAAGGGTCCAATGTATTTCGGGCTCAATTTACCCTTTACACCAAACCTTTTAACACCCTTCATCGGAGATACTTTCAAGAACACTCTATCTCCAACTTCAAATTCTAACGGTCGTCTTCGGACATCGGCATAAAATTTTTGTCGGTCTTGAGCAGCTTTCATTCTATCACGAATGACCTTCACATGATCAATGGTTTCAACAAGAACATCGGGGCCTAAATCACGAACATCACTCAAATCATTCCAACAAATAGGAATTCGGCACTTTCTTCCCTAGAGAGCTTCGTAGGGAGCCATTTTTATCGAGGCATGATAAATATTGTTGTAAAAAAACTCCACGAACGGTAGACTCTTTTCCCAACTAGATTAGAAGTCTAGTGCACAAGCCCTAAGCAAGTCTTCTAAAGTTTGAATAGTCCTCTCGGTCTGACCATCGGTAGCGGCATGGAAAGCGGTACTCATCAACAATTTACTACCCATGGCTTCTTGTAAGGCCTTCCAAAATCTCGAACAAAATCTCGGGTCTCGGTCAGATATGATATCCTTGGGAACACCATGATATCTAACGATCTCATCAACATAGGCTTTCGCTAGTCGATCTAAACTCCAAGTCTCTTTGATCGAAATGAATCTGGCACTCTTGGTCAAACAATCAACAATAACCCAAACGGCATTTTGACTTCCAACGGTTCTTGGCAAAGCCATGACAAAATCCATAGAAATAGATTTTCACTTCCACAGTGGAATATCCAACGGTTGTAGCAATCCACCGGGCCTCTTGTGTTCGATCTTCACTTGTTGGCAATTAAGACATCTTCCAACATAAGACACAACATCGCCTTTCAAATTAGGCCACCAAAATTGTAGCTTCGAGTCTTTATACATTTTATCACCTCCGGGGTGGATAGAATAAGGAGAAAGGTGAGCTTCATCAAGAACTCGCTTTCTCAAGTCAAGAGTATTAGGTACGAACAAACGGTCAAGGAGACGAAGGACACCTTTGTCATCAATCTTGAAGTCTTTAGCTTTTCCTTCTAGAAGCTTGGCTTGAATAGACTTGTAGGTAGGATCATCAACTTGGCTTTCGCGGATCTCGAGGAGAAGAACGGGTTCGGCAACCATGGCACCAAAATAATCAAATCCACGTTCCACAAACTCCAAATTCAACTTTCGAAACTCAATACAAAGATCATCGGGTAGCACCCACATAGCATTCAAGGCATGATAAGATTTCCTAATAAGAGCATCGGCAACAACATTGGCCTTTCCTTCATGGTATAGTAACTCAAAATCATAGTCATTCACCAATTCCAACCATCTTCTTTGTCTCATATTCAACTCCTTTTGAGTAAATATGTACTTCAAACTCTTGTGATCGGTAAATATGCGGCAATGAACACTAATAAGATAGTGTCTCCACACTTTCAAGGCATGAACCACAACGGCTAATTTCAAATCATGAGTAGGGTAGTTCACTTCATGAACTCTCAACTGTCTAGAGGCATAAGCAACCACTTTCCTACTTTGCATAAGTACACAACCCAATCCCATCTTGGAAGCATCACAATAGACATCAAAGTCTACACCATCTTCAGGTAAAGTCAACACCGGGGCGGTAGTCAACCTTTTCTTTAATTCTTGAAAAGAGGCTTCACAAGCTTCATTCCATACGAACTTGGTTTATTTCTTCAACAATTGAGTCCTCGGTCTAGCAAGCTTTGAGAAATCTTTGACAAATCTACAGTAGTAACCAGCTAAACCAAGAAAACTTCGGACTTCTCTAACATCGGTTGGACTCTTCCAATCAACCACGGCTTCAATTTTAGAAGGGTCTACCATCACACCTTCTTTAGAAATTACATGTCCAAGAAAGGACACTTTAGGTAACCAAAATTCACACTTGGAGAATTTGGCAAACCACTTTTGACGACGAAGGACACTCAAAATAGTCCTAAGATGAATGGCATGCTCTTCTTCGGTCTTGGAGAAAATAAGGATGTCGTCTATGAAAACCACCACACACTTGTCTAGATACTCACTAAAAGTGCGGTTCATTTGATCCATAAAATTTGCGGGAGCATTAGTCAAATCAAATGGCATCACCTTGAACTCAAAATGACCATATCTTGTACTAAATGCGGTCTTTGGTATATAGGCATCACGAACTGGAATTTGGTGATATCCGGATCTCAAATCAATCTTGGAAAAAGTAGAAGCACCCTTTAGTTGATCGAACCAATTTTCACTTCTTGGCAAAGGATACTTATTCTTGATTGTAATTCGGTTCAACTCACGGTAGTCAATACAAAGTCTGATGGAACCATCTTTCTTCTTTACAAAAAGAACGGGAGCACCCCAAGGTGAGGCACTCGGTCGAATGAAACCTTTTTCAATCATATCATCAAGTTGCTTCCTTAACTCTTTCAATTCGGTTGGAGCCATACGGTATGGAGCTTTAGCTATGGGTCCGGATCCAGGCACAAGATCAATGGAAAACGCAACATCACGCTCGGGAGGGATCCCAAACAAGTCTTCAGGAAATACATCAACAAAATCACATACTATAGGTACATCTTCAATCTTTGGTAAGGAGGTAGTTGTAGAAGTCACAATACACAAGAACGCTTAGTGACCCTTTCTTACAATACTCACCAACTTCATTGCAGAAATCAATTGTACACCCATTCGGGAATGAGATCCCTTATAGGTTATTCTAACTCCTAAAGGACTCTTTAAATAAATCTTTTGATCTCTACACTCGAATCTAGCATGGTACAAAGCTAGCCAATCTATACCTAGAATTATATCAAACTCTTCTAGAGGAAACTTAAGGAGATTAGCGGGAAAGATAGTACCCGCAATAGAGATTGGGACATTAGGGTAAAGAGTAGAACATGAGATAATCTCTCCGGATGGTAAGGATATGGGAGTATCCTCACTAGAAGTACGCTCGATAGATAATTTATCAACATAAGTTGAAGACACAAAGGACATATATAGAAGCACCGGTATCAAATAGAATAAGACACGGTTGCTCTAAGATTGATAACATACCCGTAATTATCTCCGGATGAGCATCGGCTTCGGCTCGACTTAGAACGAAGATAAATCCCTTGGGTTTGGCAATTGGAGGGGGCAACTTCCGATTGGGGCAATCATCATAACGGTGAACACTCTTTTGGCAAAAGAAGCAAACATAAGGTCGGTTGAAGCATCCCACACCGGGGTGGCGTGGATGTCTACAATGGTTACAAAAGCGATCTTGAGCTTGAGCTTGAGCTTGAGAAGGAGCATAGGGCCTATGCGCCACATTAGAAGTAGCTCGGGGAATGAAAGGAGTCCTTGAATTTGCATTTGAGGGAGGGTTGAATCTCCGCTTGTTGGCATAAGCATTGGAAGACGAAGGAGTAATCGACCTTTTTCCATAGAAATTTGGCCTAGGCGAGAAGGAAGGAGGGGGACTCTTCATCATTGCTTCATCCTTGATGGCCTTCATGGAGTTCTCGGCCCAAAGTGCATCATCCTACAATTCTCCAAAAGAGGTAGAATTTCTCCTTACTTTGCTTTGGAGCAAAGCACTAAGCTTATTACGATAGTAAAAAGCTCGGTCTTCATCATCCTTGATGAGCCTTTGTGCAAAGTGAGCAAGCTTGTTGAATTGAGTGGTGAAGTCTTGAGCCGTCAAGTCACCTTGCTTGAAATCAATGAATTCCTTGAGCCTTTGTTGCTTGAGTTCCTTGGGATAAAATCGGCCTTCAACAAGAGCCTTGAAACATAACCAATTGAAATTGACTTCAAGAGTAGCGGTGGGATTAGTAATCGCCCACCAATTTTCGGCTTCCCTCACAAGAAACTGCTTAGCAATCCTCACTTTGTCCTCTTCACGGACTTGGTACAAGTCGAATTGCTTTTCCATCTCCCGAAACCACTCCGAGAGCTCGGTAGGGTCCGGTTCTCCACCATACGGCGTGATCTTGCTTCTAGCAATTTGGCTAGCCACCCAAGCATAGCCTCTTTGGTGATGGTGTTCTCTATGAGGCGGGGCTTGGTTTCCTTGAGCATTAGCCGCATCTTGTTGATTGCGTAGGACTTAAGTAAGAGCCTCGAGAATGACATTCTCTACAACTCGAGGTCTAACCATCTTCATAAGAGACAAAAACAAATCAAGTTAATCCTAACACTTAGCATAAACAAATAGACTACCAAGTAAAGTCCTTAATTTCTACCCATCTCTCATTTATTATTTCAAGGTCAAGTAATTTAAGTTAAGGGTTCACGTGTGTGCGTCGAGAGCGTCATAGGCTATGATACCAACTGTGACAACCCTCGGGATAGCGGAAATAAAACATAACAAGCATGCAATTTATATAGCGTAAAATACGATATTTTTGAAACTTTTAACATGCCAAAAGAAAAGTACCAGGAATGTCAAATAATTACAAGCTAAAGTATAATATACTACAAAAAGGCGTAGTCTCTCAAAACGTTATCAAATATCAAAGTTGTTTAGCAAAACTAACTAAGAAACGTCTAGGGGTGAATCGTCGAGGCCAACGCCCGCTAGATTACACCCGAACCCAAAAACAAGCAAAATCCATCCAAGCAACCTGTTCATCCATGAAAACATGAACGCCACAGTCAGTGGGGAGTAACTCCGGGTTCTCCCAGCCATATCACAAATAACATACTTAAATGGTAATAGACAAGTAGAAGCATTCATAAATATATATATATATATATATATATATATATATATATATATATATATATATATATATATACATGTGAATTACGAGAAGGATAAATAGGCATTTCAATATATAGAGATATAGGCGCATGAAGTACAAAACTGTAACCATTAGATTATAGACAAACTCGGGGAAGACACCCTTAGGCAACCAAATACTCACTAGGGCTTCCATCTCACCGTTAGCGGCATATACTTGATAAGATAAAGACTCGACATATAAACCACGCCAAGTCATCCAACGGTCACAAATAATCAACATATAAACATACATTCAAACGTACGAATACGGTGAAAACATCTCTCACTGTTAATGACACGCACTACCACCATGTACATAGCAAGTATGATCAATTCGCATCCAAGGGATAAACTTTTTCCTGAACGCATACACGATTAACATTTCGTATATGAAGACTTAATTCCTCATGGTAGGACGACGATAATAATAATCCGATCCTAGTCTAAACCTGGCCAGACTCTCGAAATAGACATGTTCCGAGTCGACATGCGATAAACATTTCGCATCCAAGACTCGTTCAAACACAGAAGCCGAGTACCCCAAATTCGGTCAACCTTCACGAAAGAGGTGGAAAGAGCACAAGCATCATAAACAAGCGGTACGCTACATGCAATGACACCACCTCGCAAAGATACGACATTTGACGGCCGGGTCGATCAACGCATAGCGTTCGCCTCTCAACAACGTCGTCATATTTCCACTAAAACATGCATTCAAGCATTTGGGATACATCTCCTCGTTCCGGCATTCCAGTCTAACGAGCGAGAAGGTATAGCCGGGGAATGAGAGATCATAGCACTTAACAAATAGTGCCCAAATCATAACATATGTAAAACTGATTCAAAAGGGGAACATATCAAAAACCGTCACAAAACATGTGATATAAGCGAATGGAATATCATTTATTCTAAACATGAATATTTAATGCTATTACGTAAATTTATACGATAAACGAACCATACAAATTATTATAGATGAATGTATAAGAAAGAAATGAAAGAAGAATTACAGCGGGGTGTCAGCCGGTCAAGTGGACCGGCCGCCGGCTACCTGGCTGGCACTTCATCAACAAACAAAAATCATCAAATAAACAGCGAGGTCCCAGCCGGTCAGGGGGACCGGCACCCGGGCACTCGGCTGGGAACAACACAACAACAAAATGCAAACTTTACTTCTGCCGCGTCCCCAGCCGGTCGGCTGACCGGCGGCCGATCGGCCGGCTGGGAACAACACTCACTCGAGAACAACAAGCTTCAACATCAATTTTCAACAATCATCAATAACTATTATCAACTATCAATAATCATCAACAATTATCAACAAACAACAACCATCATCAACAAACACAAATTCTATGAATACTCATCCTATTCTAAATACATTTACTAACATCAAAAACACATTAAAACACGTATTGATATCATGTAACCCTTCACCGTTACCTTTTCGCGTCTTCAATCTTCGTCTAGGTCCTCCTCTACTAGGTAGTAATCTTTGTCGAGGGCTTGAAGATCTCCACCTACCATTAGACAACAAAAGATGAATATAATTGACCTTTCAAAAAGACGGATAAATTGAAAAAAGAGAAAGACGGTAATTTTATTACCAAATAAGATAGAGGACGATAAGAGTGGAAGATTATGACAAAAATTAGCGGATTTGAGTAAGGAATGAAGGAGTAGTGACGATCTTGAGGTTGATCAAAAAATGGAGCTTAGGTTTTGGTTACTTGTTGAAGAAGAAGGAGTAAGTGGAAAAGTGAGTGAGGGAGTTAGGGTTTAAGGGAGATATAAGGTGAGTGGAAAATATGGGAAAAGCCCAAAAGCCCCTTAAGGCGTAACTCACACGGAATTTCGAGTAAAGTCCGATTACGAACTCGGATTTGCTAAATTAGACACGGGAAACTAAGTTCTAGACTAAATCTAAAATTACGCTGAAAAGTATCCGTATAATATTTTTAAAATACAAATAGGGTACATTTGCGGGTGTTACATCAGTATTATTGTTTCATGTTGAAATTGTTTGTTGCTGTTGTTGTTGATGACCTACTACCCGTTCAAGAATTACTCATTAGGAGTAATTCTTGGATAGTCCCCGTTTTGGGATTGTCTTTGTACGTTTCAAGTCACTTAGGTGGTGAACATGTACTTGAGATTTATTAATGAGAAAAGAGTTTGGTAACAATTCCTTTAATGTTCTCGAAATACATATTTGAAGTAATTATTTCTTCTACATTGTGTATTTTGAGAACTTAAGGGAATTGCTGCCGAATTTTTGACTATATCATAAATCACAAGTACATGTTTACTAGTGACCCGAAATATACATTGACGGGTTTAGGCTGGAGTGATAAGGACCCGAAGGCGGATTTTCATGGAGTCCTAACTTGTTTGTTGTTGTTCTATTGTTGTTTGTGTTTATATTGTTTAACTTGATGGCATATATAAATTGAAATGTAGATTACAAACATGAAAAGATTAGAACGATAAGCGTTGTACAAAAGATTAGATGAAAGAAAGAAACCCAGAGTTGAATTTGCCAATGGGGTTAGGGAGTTTATGGAATCTTCTGTCCAATGTAGTTCATACAAAAATTTAGGTGAGATGAGGTATCCATGTAAGTGTGGGAATATATCTGTATATATCCCTTTAATCTTACAGGATTATAATGAAATTACGATTTATATGATTAACGGGTCATAAACAAAATTGCATAAAATCAAAAGGATTAGGAATAACCTTTAGTCCTCGCAAATTCGGCCTAAGAACAGATATCAAAGTAGATATCCTCCTAATTGTCTCACCCAAGATTGATCGAGAAATGCCCTTGTATTTGCTAGAAAAGAATCAAAAGTTACTGTTAACTTTTAGTTTTTGTGTTTTTGTGTGATGGAGGCACTAGTGAGAATAGAATTAGGTTTAGAATTTTCTCCTGCTTCCCTTTTTCTTCCCATTCTCACGACACTCCTACTAGGGTTTTATGGGGAGATTTTTGTCTCCTCAAAATAACTACCCATTGACTAAAAACCGAGTGTATCTGGATACTTTCGTTTTTGATCATGTTAGCTTCCAATATAATGTAATATATTATAATCGTCGTTTTTACATGGACCGACATTATAATACATCATTAATTATAAATATCCGTATATTTATAATTTGCCAATTAATTATAACGATTTATGTTTAATTAGCTTACATTATATATACAACAATTAAATATAACATTTTATATTCAATTTACGAATTACAGTTAATTCGTCTCAGCTAACTTTATTTAATCATTATTAAATAATCGTCTCATCATCACATTGACTAACCTTTTAGTCAAATACACTGACTAACCTTTTAGTCATAAAATAGGGCATCAATATGATTATTTTCTCAAATAATCACATCTCTCAAACACATCCTTTAGGTGTGACTTTTAGGGACCAGTTGATCACCGCCATCTGTATGACAATAACGTCAAACTTATCTAGCAAGCCAACCGTTATCGATAAACGTTAATCAACTGATTACAATACAAAGTATACCCTGTGAACCTACAGAGATTTATTTATGTTATTGCCCTAACTGTGGAGGACACTGGCTCCAACAATCTCCCACTTGTCCGTACAAGTGTATGTGCGATAACCGATTCTCATATCCATAATAAATTTCTCCCACTCAATGTAAACCAATTTGCAAATTCCGTATTCACAAAGGTCGTAGTTTACAAGTGATCAGTATCAAGAGTGGTTTCCCCGACTAGAGAGTAACTTAACTGATAAACGAATCTATATTCGAGCATGGCCATGCATTTCAGTTACAGCTCCTCGAGTGGCCCTGAGAAATATCATATCCTGATAAAGGTTGGATATTTTCTTCAACTCGAAACTTGCAGATACAAGCGCAGTATAAAATGACCCAGTGAAAATCTACTTAGCCTCCTGTTACGGTCGACCATGAGAAAGAAACCAAAGTCACCCAAAAACTTCCTTTATCTCAAGAGACAGTCGATAGTCAAAAGAATCGACTCTAGGAACACTATGGATGTCCTATCCACGACCTGGCACCTAATGTTCTGAAACAT
>JAIUZE010047891.1:0-16056 GCA_022085475.1 Heliosperma pusillum | reverse complement strand
TTGTATTTCCTTCTATGTACGTTTAATGTGATATGGCTGGGAGAACCCGGAGTTACTCCCCACTGATTGTGGCGTTCATGTTTTTCATGAATGAACAGGTTGCTTGCATGGATGGCTTTTTGCTGATGCTATTTTGGGTTCGGGTGTTTGCTAGCGGGCGTTGTCCCTTGAAGTTTCACCTCTAGACGTTTTTAGCTAGTTTACTAAACACTTGTTCTTTGTTAACATTTTGAGAGACTCCGTCTCTTTGTTATATTCCGCACTTAGTTTGTAATGTTTTGACACTCCGCGTATTTCCTATCTTGCATGTATAAAAGTTTTTAAAACTTCATAATTCCGCTATATAATTCGCATGCTTGTATGTTTTATATTTCCGCATTCGCGAGGGTTGTCACACACTTGGTCGAATAAAACCCTTCTCAATCATATCATCTAGTTGCTTCCTTAATTCTTTCAATTCGGTCGGAGCCATACGGTAAGGAGCTTTGGCTATGGGTCTAGAACCAGGTAAAAGATCAATAGAGAACTCAACATCATGCTCGGGAGGAATCCCGGGCAAATCTTCAGGGAATACATCAACGAATTCTCGAACAATAGGCACATCTTCAATACTTGGCAAAGAGGTAGTTGAAGAAGTCACAATACACAAGTATGCTTGGTGACCTTTTCTAACCATACTTACCAATTTCATAGCGGAAATCAAAGACACGCCTTTTCGGGGATAAGATCCCTTATAGGTTATTCTAACTCCTAAAGGACTCTTTAAATAAATCTTTTGATCACGACACTCGAACCTAGCATGGTACAATGCTAACCAATCAATACCTAGGATTATATCGAACTCTCTTAGAGGAAACTTAAGGAGATTTGCGAGAAAAATAGAACCCGCAATAGAGATTGGGACATTAGGATATAAAGTAGAACAAGAGATAATTTCTCCACATGGTAAGGATATGGGAGTATCCTCACTAGATGTAGGCTCGATATATAATTTAGTAGCATAAGTCGATGACACAAAAGACATAGAAGCACCAGTATCAAATAGAATAAGACACGGTTGCTCTAAGATTGAGAACATACCCGTAATGATCTCTGGATGAGCGTCGGCTTCGGCACGGCTCATGACAAAGATAGAACCCTTAGGTTTAGCAGGAGGAGGGGGCAACGTTCGATCGGGGCAATCATCATAACGGTGACCACCCTTTTGACAAAAGTAGCAAATGTAAGGTCGGTTGGAACATGACACACCGGGGTGGTGTGGAAGTCTACAACGGTTGCAAAAGCGACCTTGAGGTTGAGCCTGAGGAGTATAAGGCCTATGAGCCACATTTGAAGTAGCTCGAGGAATGAAAGGAGCAGGATTTCTTGTGTTTGCACTGGAAGGAGGATTGAATATCCTCTTGTTAGCATATGAGTTAGAGGAAGACGGAATAAACGGTCTCTTCCCATAAACATTTGGCCTTGGAGTGAAAGAAGGAGAGGGATTATTCATCAAAGCTTCATCTCTAATAGCCTTCATAGAAATTTCGGCCCACAAGGCATCATCATAAAGATCTCCAAAGGACGAAGTATTCCTTCTCACTTTACTTTGAAGAACGGCACTCAGCTTGTTACGGTAATAGAACGCTCGGTACTCGTCATCTCCAATAAGCCTCGGAGCAAAATGACCAAGCCTATTGAACTCCGTAGTGAAGTCCTGAGCTGACAAGTTGCCTTGTTTAAAGTCAATGAACTCCTTGAGCCTTTGTTGTTTAAGCTCTTTAGGATAGAATCTACCTTCCACAAGAGCTTTGAAACAAGCCCAGTTGAAGCCATCTTCGAGATTAGCGGTGGCACTAGTGATAGCCCACCAACTATCAGCTTCCCTCACAAGGAAGTGCTTTGCGATCCTCACCTTTTCCTCTTCACAGACTTAGTACAGATCAAACTGTTTCTCCATCTCACGGAACCAATCGGATAGCTCCGTAGGGTCCGGTTCTCCACCATATGGTATAATTTTACTTCTAGCTATTTGTCCAGCTACCCATGCGTAGCCACCTTGATGGTTATCTTCCCTTCGAGGGGAAATTTGGTTGGCTTGAGCTAAAGCCGCATCTTGCTGATTTTTCAGCACTTGAGTAAGAGCTTCCAACACGACATTCTCTACCATTCGTGGTCTAACCATTTTCATAAGAAACAAAAACAAATTAAGTTACTCCTATCAATTAGCATAAACAAATAGACTACCAAGTAAAGTCCTTAACTCTACCCAACTCTCATTTATTATTTTAAGGTCAAGTAATTTAAGTTAGGGTTCACGTGTGTGCGTCGGGAGCGATAAAGCTCTGATACCAACTGTGACAACCCTCGCGAATGCGGAAATATAAAACATACAAGCATGTGAATTATATAGCGGAAATAAGAAGCTTTTAAAAACTTTTATACATGCAAGAAAAAGTATACGAGGAGTGTCAAATATTACAAACTAAAGTACGAAATACAACTAAGAGACGAAGTCTCTCAAAACGTTATAAATGTCAAAGTAATTAGCAACTAGCTAAATATCGTCTAGAGGTGAAAACTTCCAGGGACAACGCCCGCTAGCTCACACCCGAACCCAAAATATCAAGCAAAAAGCCATCCATGCAAGCAACCTGTTCATCCATGAAAAACATGAACGCCACAGTCAGTGGGGAGTAACTTCGGGTTCTCCCAGCCATATCACATTAAACGTACATAAAAGGAAATACAAAAGTAGAAGCATGCATATATAAATATACATGTGAAATACGATAGGGATAGATAGACAATTCAAGATATAATAATAAGAGTATATGGAATACAAATCCGAATAAATGGTATGGCCACTTCGAATTAAAAGTGATGCCGTTTGGTTCAACAAATGCTCCCGCCATCTTTATGGACCAAATGAATCGCACTTTTAGTGAATTCCTTGATAAGTGCATGGCTGTGTTCATCGACAAAATTCTGGTTTTCTTTAAGACCGAAGAAGATCATGCTAATCACCTTCGTACCATTTTGGGTATTTTTCGTCGTAAAAAGTGGTTTACGAAGTTTTTCAAGTGTGATTTTTAGTTACCTAAAGTGTTCTTTCTCGGACATGTAATTTCTAAGGATGGAGTCATGGTAGATACCTCGAAGATTAAAGCCGTTGTGGATTGGGAAAGTCCAAAGGATGTTGGCGAGATTCAGAGTTATCTAGGACTAGCTGGTTACTATCGACGGTTTGTGAAAGACTCCACCAAGCTTGCTAGACCTATGACCCATCTATTGAAGAAAGAAACCAAAGTTTGTTTGGAGCAAAGCATGCGAATGTGCCATTCATGAACTGGAGAACAGGTTGACTACCGCCCCAGTTTTGACCTTGCCCGAGGCTGATGTGGATTTTGATGTCTATTGTGATGCCTCTAAGTTGGGCCTAGGGTGTGTTCTTATGCAGAAACGGAAAGTGGTTGCCTATGTGTAGATACCTCGTTTCTACACCTTCCGCCAACCATCCAGTTATGATCGGGCCGCAGGTTTGGTACGCGAAGTGATTTGTGACATTCGTAAGTTTATCGTCAAGTGGTAGCTCAAATACTTGTGTTTACCCCTTGGTTGTCATCTACGCGCCGATACGGTCGTTTTGACAGTCATAAGAGTTCATTTGGAATCCAGGTCGAAAACTGCTTCATTTTCTAAAAACCGTTTTAAAACTCTGAGTCGGAACGCGCGAGATATTATGATTATTTTATTATATATTTCAAATTCTATCTTTTTAATAAAATTATCTCGTATTATATTTTAAAGGGAATTATAAACAACCACAATTCCGTAATAGAAACGTGGGAATCATCCTTCTTTAGCAGGAAACCTTTGGGGAAATGACGCAGCAGGTGCTGCGCCTCTTTAGAGGATCACATTCATGCTGCGCCTCATCCCCAGTCTGTTCCTTCCAAACTTTGAGTTGTTCTACGACTCTTTCACATTTTCTACTATAAAAGGAGAGCTCTGTTCTCACTTTTAAGGCACGTGAATGTTCCGCCCCTTCTCTTCTCTCTTTGCATTCTAGACCTTGCTCTAAGCTATCGACATCTATGTAGTGCTTGATCAATCGACCACGTAAGTTCAGATCCTTCTGGGTACCCGTCACGTTATTGCATGACCAACCAATTTGACCACTACACAACCAATCAATTAATCAATCGATTTTAGTCCTTTAACAAGGGCACTTTCTGCATACATTCGAGTCGAGCTCTCCCTAAAACGTTAACTTAGTTATTCTCGTTTCGTCAACATGTAACTCTGAGGGTGTAAATCCTGCCTTTTTTTATTGTATGTTTACTATTTCATTAATGTAAGATCCACGTGAGCAATAAGTTCAACACTGATTTCAAATAAACCCTTTTTATAAAACCTTTTCAGTAGCGATCAGACGTCGAGAAGAGTCGCAGCATCTGCTGCGCCTCTGCCAGAGGCTTCCTGCTTCTAATCTTCTTCTTCTTCCTCTGGTTTCTACGTCTTTATTTTCCTTTTCTTATTCTTTTTTTTTTTTTTATCTTTTATAAAACGTTTTGTTCTTGACTTAGGTCCCTAATAATTCAATATTAGCGGGTTTTCGTCTTTAAATCAAATTTGGGTTTAGTGGTTTGATTTGTTCATATCTAGTCTCTGGATTCATTATTGACATAAATTGTAGTAATTAATATGTTAAATTACTTTCATTGGAGTCATAGATCGATAATTAATCGTAAATATACCAAATAACATTAACTGTTCGCGATTCCGACTTCACAATCAAAATTCAACTCAAGAACAGACGCATAGAGTGATGCGCCTCTTCCAGAGAACGCAGCTGTTGCTGCGCCTGTTCTGAGTTGAATTATGTCCCTAAACTTTTGTTTTCGCATTAACGTAGCTTTAATTACGTAATTAATTAACTACTAACCATATTATCGCCTTTAATATGTCTTCTAAATTTTCAAATCTTTTCTTTTTCTTCAAACTCTTCGTTTTGAATATATTTCTTGACATAGATCCCGTGATCCTTTGTAATCTTTGTAATTTGTTGTAATATTATTTCATCATTGTATTGCATGATTTCTTTGCCTTTCGTATATAATTCATTTTAAATCCCAATTTCGACATAACTGAGTGCTAATTACATGTTCACCGACATAGTCTAATTCACATGCTAGGATTAAAACGTTAGATGTTGCATTGCATGCATACAATCAATAACATATCAAGTACGAACGATTTCCCTAATCATTAGTAAAGGTCGATACCGAGGCGGGCGGGATTAGGTATTCGATTAAAGAGCTTCCCTACACTCACCCCTTACTCCAGATCTCTGTGAACATCTGTGTTCATTGGCATCCACGAGAGTCAATCTAGACATAGAATGCTAAGGGTAACGAGTTCTTAGTGTTCATGTCATTACTTTGTGTCTTGACATGGCATAGAGTATTTGAACGGTTCCAATTTCCCATAAAAATTGGTGGCGACTCCACAAATGCGTAATTCTACGATTGTTCCAATCCGTGGTCCCGCCGTGTACCACACTATTCCTCTAGGCAATTGAGAATTTATGAGGTGAATTACCCTGACTATGACCTCGAGTTAGACACTGTGATGCATTTATTGAATGTTTGGAGACATTACCTCATTGGTGTGCATTGCCGTATCTACACCAATCACAAAAGTTTGAAGTACAAATTTACTCAAAAGGAGTTGAATATGAGACAAACACGTTGGTTGGAGTTGGTGAATGATTATGATTTCGAGTTGCTTTATCGTGAAGAGAAGGCCAATGTTGTGGCCGATGCCCTTAGTAGGAAGCCTACTCAATATTTGTGTGTTATTCAGATGTTATCCGATGACCTATGTGTCGAGTTTCGGAAATTGAAGCTAGAGTTCGTTGAGAAAGGATTTGACTATGTGGGTGCTATGGTTGCCGAACCCATTCTTCTCTGTGAGATCCGTGAAAGTCAAGTTGAAGATGGTTTCTACAAGTCCATTCAAGCCAAACTTCTAGAAGAAAACGCCAAAGACTTCAAAATTAATGACAAAGGTGTTCTCCGACTCCATGACCGATTGTTGTTGCCTAATGCGCTTGACTTGAGGAAGCGAATCCTAGATGAAGCTCATATATCCCCTTATTCTATTCACGCTGGAGGTGACATGATGTACAAAAACTTGAAGCTCCAGTTTGGTGGCGAAATTTTAAAGGTGATGTTGTGTCTTATGTTGGAAGGTGCCTTACTTGCCATCAAGTGAAAATCGAACACAAGAGGTCCGGTGGTTTGCTACAACCATTGGATATTCCACTATGGAAGTGGGAATCTATTTCTATGGAACTATTCTTAGCATTACCAAGGACCGTTGAAAGTAAAGATGTCGTGTGGGTTATCGTTGACTGTTTGACCCAGAGTGGTAGGTTCATCCCGATTAAGGAAACATGGAGTTTAAATCGGCTTGCCAAGGCCTATGTTGATGAGATTGTCTGTTATCATGGTGTCCCAAGGAAACTATCTCCGACCGCGACCCAAGATTCCGCTCAAGATTCTGGAAGGCTTTGCAAAAGGCCTTAGGAAGTAGATTGTTGATTAGTACGGCGTTCCATGCTGCTACAGATGGTCAGACTGAGAGGACGATCCAGACTTCCGAAGATTTGCTTAGCGCTTGTGCCCTTGACTTCCAATCTAGTTGGGAAAAGAGTTTGCATTTGGTGTAGTTTTCCTACACAAACAGTTACCATGCTCGATCAAGAATGAAGCCCTTTATGGAAGGAAATGTCGTAGTTCTATTTGTTAGGACCAATTGAGTGACGTTCGAGATTTGGGCCCCGACAACTTTGTAGAGACAATCGATCATGTGAAGATCATCCGTGAAAGGATGAAAGTCGCTCAAGATCGCCAAAAATCGTATACCGATACCCGAAGAAGACCTTTGGAAATTAAAGTGGGTGATAAAGTTTTCTTGAAAGTATCCCCAATGAAAAGTTTGAAAAGGTTTCGTGTGAAGGGAAAGTTTAGTCCAAATTACATTGGACCCATTGATATTGTGAAGAGAATTGGTGGCGTGGCCTACAAGTTGGATTTGCCTCCAAATTTGGGCAAAGTTCATGATGTGTTCCATGTTTCTCAATTGAGGAAGTACATAACTGACCCGAGCCGTGTTATAAAAATCGAGGTTCCCGAGCTAGACCGCACCTATTGTTTGAAGAGAAACCGATTCGTATCTTTGATCGGAAAGACAAGAAGTTGAGAAGCAAAGTGGTGCCCCTAGTGAAGGTTTTGTGGAAATGTAGTGTTGTTGAAGAGGAGACTTGGGAGCCGGAAGCTACCATGCGTGCCAAGTACCCGAGTCTTTTTTATTAAGGTATCCTTCTTTCCCTCAAGTTTCGAGGGCGAAACCTTTTAAAAGGAGGGATGATTGTAACACCCGCAACTTAGTAATTAGAATGTAATAATATTATATTATTATTAATTAGTTTTACTTTTAGTCTTAGACTAGAATTTTAATTGTTGGCCTAAATCCGTGTTTATGTCGTCAATTCCGAGCCCATAATCGGGTTCTACTCGGAAATTCAAGTGGGTATAGTCTCAAATGAAGATTGGGCCTTCTACTTTTCTTTACCAATCAAACTAAACCCATTATCTCTACTACACTATTCATTTTTTAGCAATAAACCCATTTTCATCTCCTTCAACTAAACCCTAAACCTTCATTTTTACTCTCTCAAAGCTTCAAGCTCTAAACCACAATAACTCCCTCATTCCTGACTCTTTTATTTTGATTTTTCTTGCTTTCTTCCTCTTTTCTTTTCCTCTTTCTTTTAAGGTAAGAAAGATCTAAGTTTGCATAACTTTGAAATTCCATCTTTTCTTAAAAGCTTGAATTCAACTCAAGTTTGTATTTTTGTATGTAGGAGGAGACCTTGAGGACCTGGATAAGGACTACTTCTTGATTGAGGAAGAAGAAGCAGAAGAAGAAGAGTGAAGAGCTATCGAAGTAACGTAGACGGGTTACTCGATGTCACATATCGTTTATCGTAGTCCTACTAGGAGGATTTGAGTTTAGAGTCGTCTGGTCTTGCATAGTATAAATGTTAGTACGTGGCATTTACCGTGAGAGTGTGCTTGCTTATGTTCGATCACTTGTTTGATTGTGTACTTGGTTGATTTGGATGCCTTGAATGAATTGTATAATGAGTCCCTAACCTTCTCAAGCACATGGTCACTAATGGTGAGATGCAAGCCAATGGTGATTCATGTGGTTGCCAAGGGTAGTCTTTCTCTAGTCGGTATTGCATGATGATAACGTGATTGACGATTCATATGCTTAGATAATGTTATGATGAAATATTCTACTTATGATTATCGTGATATGTATGTATGCATGTTGATATATGTTTCTATACTTGTTTATATGCGTTTTGATGTGGTATGGCTGGGAGAACCCCGAGTTACTCCCCACTGTCTGTGGCATTCATGTTTTATATGAATGAACATGTTGATTGACGATGCTTCTTTTGGGGTTTACTGAGTGAGCTAGCGGATGACGGACTTAGACGTTTCACCTTATTCGCTTAGTTCTAGTTTACTAGAATTGACTTCGTTTTGAGAGACTATGTCTCCCATGTAGTATTTGTACTTTGTTATTCGTTTCACTATCCTCGTACTTTGGCATGTAAAAGTTTTTAAAACTCCGTATTTTCCGCAACATCTATGCATGCTCGTTTGTTTTTATTTCCGCGTTTGTTTAGGGTTGTCACAAATAAGGGATGAGTTCTTAAGCTTTAATAATTCGATATCAAATTTGCTTTTGCTCTTTTGACTTAGAGTGTAAAGTGAGCTCGAATGATTCAGAATTTCCAAAAAAATCGGTGGCGACTCCTATTTGTTTTAATTCGATTCGTGTCATCTACCTTGAGACAATTAGTACTAAAAACTCGTGATAACCAAGCGACGTGGCCGTGTTCACAACGATTCACTCTAGAATCAATTGACAGTAGAGGATATATAGCCTCAATTTATAAAGTGATAAACTCTTTTGTCTTTTATCCTTGTGGTATACTCACATGTACGAATTATATGAGTTCCCTCACAATTGTATACACATAATTTATAAAACGTTTATACAATATTAATTTGTTACTTTTATCCCGTACTTTTTGTAACAATTTGTTAGTTTAGAGTAGCTTTATTTCCTGAATTTAACTAGATTTTCGAGTTTTGTGATATTTATTAACTTTGACATAATTTTGAGCTTCTGTTCGTAAGTTCATATAAAATATTTATACCCATTCAAATTTTGTTTGAGGTGTTATATTAAAGCTTTCAAACATATTTTAAAACATTCTACGCGGATTTGTTGAGGATAGGTCGATTTAATCGTTTTGGATAATATGGCTTTTCTTTGTTTTGTGAAGAAACTTAATAATGTAATACATGTGAGTGTCTCACACGGATAAAAAAGAAGAGAGTTTACCACTTTATTATAAGGTAAATGGCTACTCCGTGTATTGGCAATTTCTTATATAATGGAACCTCATTTGGCTTATAAGCTGACTCCGTCTTCTGCATTTGGGTGTGACCGAGGTCTGTTTGCATGATTTAACGTGGTATCAGAGTTCATGGTTAATAGACATGGGTATGAAAAAAATTAAACCTAGCCTTATTCTTAACCGTTGGAAAATAATATGGTTTGCTTTCGACCACTGGAAGGCAGGGACAACCCCCCCTCTTGCCTGATTTAAACTGGTCTCGCGTGTAAGGGGTGAGTAAGAGTGTGAAGAAACTTAATAATATACCTACACATGAGTGTCACATATGAATAAAAACTTGACAAAATGTAACACTTTATGAGTTAAGGGGTACTCTTACTCCTATTATTGTAAATTGGTTTTAGAGTAGAATCTCCTTGAACTTATAAAGGAAATTATCTCTTCTCCGTTAAGATGCACCCAAGCCCGTTTACATGAATTGACAGGTTTTGCTATGAGGTCCAAATTGGTGATTTCAAAGAATGACTAAAACATACTACATTGTAATTAGTTGAAATTGTTTTAACTAATGTGTATGTATTAACTCTCGTTACCTAATTAATTGAAATTGTTTTATTTTATATATGAAAGTTAATTTATTTTCGGAAGTTCATAACGTAAATTAATTAAGCAAAAGAAGAGTGCGGATACATTATGGGGGAGGGTCTGGGGACAATGGCGTAGAAGCCGACATAGTGTCTAAATTAAAAACATGAATTAAAAAAGGAGGGGGACTATCCCAATAAAAACGACCATTACAAGGACTAATGTCATTATTGAGTAGCTAGCAACTGCATCTGCCACGCTATTTGCCATTCTTTTCTCAAAAACTAGCTTCAAGTTGGGTGAGTCCTTCAGTTGTTCCCTACACTCAAGAATAATATTAGCAAACGATCCACATGGTGTAGTTGTTCTCAGGATATATAGTGTTAACGGTATTAAGGCAATTCGAAGCAATCAAATTATTTACTGTGGACAATTTAGCAAAAAACAATCATCTCTAATTGCTAACACCTCGCACATGAAAGGGTTAGGGTCGCTTAACCTCGAAGACCAACCCCGAACCCAAGATCCACAACTATATCTAACAACACACCCGATACCCCGCGCAAGAGAAAAAGAAGAAGGCCACATCAACATTGACCTTAAACCAATTACGCGGAGGAGGGGCCTAGTTACTCTGGTAGAATAAGGCATAAATAGAGGCCGGACGAAGAGAGGTGTGTTGGGAATAGTTAGCAACAATCCAAGAAGAGGTAAGGGAGGAAATAGAACTGAACAGCCTGGATGAGGGAAGGGTATTGGAGGAAGGGGAGAAAATATGGTCACATCTTCTAGTCCGAAGCCGCTAAATGGCAAAAGTGAACTGAGTGGTCCACAAAGGATAAGAGGAGGTACAATCACTACTACAAAAATAGGCTATGACAACGGTTAAAAACCGTTGTAATATTAAAAAGCGGACGTTGTTAAAGCCTCCGTTGTTATAGGTTGTAACAACGGTGCCGATTTAATTAAAACACCGTTGTGAATAGTTTTAACAACGGTACAAAGTCGTTGTTATTACTAGATAACTGTTGTTAAAAAGTGTGAATAATTATGGTGGGAAAGATACAAAAACGGTTCTGTTAAATGAAACCGTTGTTAAAGCTATGATTAGTTTTGGTGGAAAAGATTATAACAACGCTATTGTTTTTCAAACCCGTTGTGAATATAGTTAATTACAACGGAGTATATTAAACAAGCCGTTGTGGAAAGCTTTAATAACAACAGGTATATCAGAATACACCGTTGTTAAAACGTGTGAATAGTTTTGGTGGGAAATATGTCACAACGGTCTGTTAACCAAAACCGTTGTTAAAGGTATGATTAGTTTTGGTGGCGGAAAGATTATAACAACGCTTTAGTTTTTCAAACCCGTTGTGAATATAGTTAATTACAACGGTGTATAATAAAGAAGTCGTTGTGGAAAGTTTTAATAACAACAGGTATTTTAGAATACACCCTTGATGGGAAATATGTTACAACGCTTTTAATGAATTTTAAAAACCGTTGTTATTATTTTTATTATTGTTTTTGAAAAAATTGTAATTTGTTCCCCTGCCAGTGAAAATCCTGCATAAATCAGCAGCATTAGCAGCACGCATAAACCACTTTCAGCAGCAGCAAAATGATATATATATATATATATATATATAAATCAGCAGCAGCAATTCATACTTACAATTTGCTCTAATGACTTCTACAAACAATCTAAGTTTCATTTATTCTTTCTTACAATAATGTTCAAGAACGTATTTGCCCCACAAGTCCCTTACCTCGTCTATATGGTGCTTTTTGTACTCAGGGACATTTGGCGTGCCGATTGCATACTGCGGATAAAACAAATAAAAGACATCGATCAGTAGGGTAACAACAGTATAGGCATACATAGCAACATCGATCATATATAGCAGCAAAGATATCAGCTCTAATGAAAAAAAGTAAATAATAGCTACATTAAACTACTAACTCTTTCTGGAATAATGATATATCTTCGCCTAATAATCTCCACATTGTATGCTATCCGGCTGTTTAGGGACATATTATTACATAAAAAACGAAGAGACGAGAAGGCAATTACCAATTAGTTTAATGCGTAATTAAAAAATACAGATGTATATGCGTAATTAGTTTAATGCACTTAATTATTAAGGTATTGTATTTGCGCGTACGTACCCCTGTTATCGTAATAAAAGTAGGGCCATCATCAGAATCTTCCGTCGGTTGATCGTCGTTTGCTCTTTTCTTCTCAAAGGCCCTTTAAAAATGGAAAGAGGCCGAAAGTCACATAAACTTACTTAATAATAATAATTGAAACTTAATATTATGTGCCAAATCAGTATTATAAACTTACTTAATAATCATCTTCTTAAAGGTCTCGGATGGTTGTTTATGCAAAGAGTCCAACCAAAATACTTTCTTCTTGGTCGGATTGATCGCTGCTAGCACCCATGTCTCCTAGATCAAGAGACACATCATTATTAACAAGCACAACATGCATCATAACCAAACATATAAAAATGCAATTGTATTTGGAATCGTAATATTATTTATATATTACCCGACTTCATTATAAGGGGCAAGAATGAGCTTTTTATTTTTCGCCAATTCCGCAACAATATAATCTATACGTTCTTCATACGAAATCATTCCGATATGCATAGATAAAAGACTTGGGCACAGGAATCCATATAGATCAAGTGGATTCTTGGTCTCGGGGATCACAACCGATTTCAAGTACCTACATGACGGTTTTAATTCCTATATTAAAAACACTATATCTTAGTCAGAATATTAGAATATTGCATGATTTAATTTATTAAGAAACTTACTTCATCGAAACATATTGGTGTTGGACATCAATCTCGTCAAGGCCAGCCCAAATGGCTAGCATTTCCCATGACATAGTTGCTTGACGTTCTACCCCTACAATATCATCCTCGAGCGGAATAATTATTAATTGCTCGCTTGCTATGCGTCTCCCAGCCTCCTTATAAAGGTCCATCATCGTCATCATTCGTACTTTTTCCATGTAAACGTTCCCATCATATTTAGTACGGGATAGACTCCTGACCTCTTTCAGCTCGGGGAAATGATGCGGTTTTCCTTTTGTGCTACCTGTCACAACCTACATGTGGCTAACTAAATTAAGTTGCTCTTTCAATGATGAGGCAGTAGTAGAACTTAAAATATAAAGAGAGTTAATTAAATACCTCATCAAGTTGTTGTTTTGACGAGGTAGTAGAAAGATTGTCTATCGAGTTAGACTTATCCATGTTTTTTGTTACCTACAAAACAAAAATAACATATAAATTTCACTAATTATGAAGGTGATGAACAAAGACAAAAGGCTGGTTAAATTAGATGTATTTTTACGATCACGAGTTTCACTAATTTCACTAACCCCGCCTACATTCTGTTGAGTTTTACGATCACGAGCCAGGAAAATGTGGCTATTAGGCCATTGGACAAAACAGTGAACCGCATCTGCCAGAATATGAAGGTCATCACGGACTGGGACGGGCAGTTTACGGGTTTCACAGCCCTTCGCGACTTGCGCTATCTCCACTTTTGCATGATTCGGCAAGAGTGGTACGCCATGAACCAAGATGGTTTCCGCTGAGTCATTGGGCATTGGGTATATGAAACCCCGGGCAACACGAACCACATCCTTGGATGAAGGGTCGGTGAGAAGAAGTACCCGCTTTTTTGTGGCCTGGAGAATACACATTATTAACTAAATATCAAAATATAATAGATATCATAAATTATCTATATTGAGTATATAATGTAAAGTTAGTTACAAGTATTTATTGTTGGTGGGTAGGCTATTATACTTGAATATGTCCAGACCAGATATTTCATATGCAGTACAGCATCTCAGCCAATTTCTAAGTCAGCCTAGGGTACCTCATTTGAATGCTGGCCTACATGTCATCAAATATTTGAAGGGTACTATAAATACAGGGTTGTTCTACAGTGCAGAGTCTGATTTAGCACTGACAGCATATACTGATTATATTTCTCTCAACCCGGTGTTCCATGAGAGAACCAAACACTTGAGTATAGACTGTCACTTTGTGCGTGATAAGCAACAACAAGGGTTTTTGAAAACTCAGCATGTTCTCTCTAGTATTCTTATGATCTAAACCTCTTCTTATATCATCTTCATACTAACTTCTTATAATCTACATACCTCATTATTGTCATCCGTCTTCTCAGCCGGCTCCTCAAGTTGCATCCCCTTTTCAGAGTTATTTACCTTATAAAATTAATTAACCAATCAAAGGCATGGCTGCTGGAAAGAACAAATGCAGAGGTTCAAAATGGTTAAGTCGTATTTACGTTATCGGCTTGAGGTATCAAAACCTCAGCAGCATTAGGTACCTCACCCGTCTAATTAGTTTTTTTAGCCTCATATGTCTTAACGGGAAGAACATTACCATCTGAAAGCATGTCGTTTATCAAGGCTAATAAACTAGTGAAACACGTGTCACTAACCTCATTTGCCCCCTCGATATTATACAACTTCACCACAGCCGTCTAATTAATTTTTATGAAGCCAAGGCTGCAAACCATAAGAGAAAAAAGAGGGGTCGACATTAAAAAATGCCCATAATCGAAAGCAAGACTACAATTGCGAAGAATATGGAGGGTAGATTCTTGAATAGAAGGGTTCGAAAAAAGGATGCATGAGGGATGAGGGATAATGGCTCTCTTGAAGAGCGTGAGATTATGAGGGAGCTTGTCCCACCATGCTAACCAAATAAAATCTTAATTTTTGGGAGGGTAGGCAAATCCCAAAGCTAGCACGAATCACCTGGGTGGGAGAGCGGACAACCATAGCACACATGAAGGGAGGCGTAAGCAGAGCCTATAGAAAATTTACCCTTGGGACGAGGGAAGGTGAGAGGATGTCAGACCTAGGTGAAGAGGGCAGAAGGATGGCAAGAATAGAATCACGAATAGTGTTAGGGAGAACGAAATCAAGAGTGTAAGAGATAATAGGGTGGCATTATCAGAGGTCGAGTTTAAAGGCCCAAAAACAGTCTCCCTGAGAGGGTCAAAATTGGCCATTTATCATACCAAAGTGAAATAGACGAGCCATCACTAATGGACCAAGTGAGGTGGTTTTTCTTACTAGACAACCCAATATTAATTCCGATATTCTCCTAAAAATGGGATCCAATGTTAAAGGGAGCAAAAGAAGGAGTCAAATATTTGCTTTTAATTGCTTGTGAAGCCATTGAAGTCTTATTAAGAAGTAATTTCCAGCTAAGCTTGACACTATACGCCTAGCTAGTTGATTCCAAGCCACCAAGAGCGAGAGGTTGGGTAACCAAATCCCACTTAGAGAGGTGGAGTTTCTTAGAAGAATGTCTCGACCAAAGGAAAGGGCAGGCGAGGAGCTTATCAATATTCTCCCAAAGAGTAAAGGAAAGGCGAGTGCATTGCATAATATAAAAAGGAATATCAATATATGAAAGTTAATTGCTACTCCGTATTAAATAAAATACTTACCTGCAACGGTTATCTAGCAACAACCTTTTTCTTTTTGTAATAGTAGGAACTAGGAAAGCATATGATAATATATTTTACATTTGTATTATTTGGACCCTTGGACAAGTGACAACAAACGTACGCAGTAATAAATGGATAACGTAGATGGAATCAGTGGCGGACTCAGAGGTTTAGAGTTGGGAGTGCACACTTGAATATTTTTGGGTAATATAGCAATATGATTGATATTTTTTCGTCGTCATTACAAGTCAATATAACGTCAAAAATTTACTAATATAACAGAAAATTTTATGTCATCTAAGAGATTTAATGTTGTGAACTGCTTCATAAATGGTCAATATCTTGCTCGAAAAAACCTTTCTTGGAAATTTGAAATGCTATTGATAAAAATTCTCTCAAAAAATGCTATTGGCCTACTGTTAAATCGAATTCATATTAGAAATTACTCATTTTTAAAATCCATTTTT
>JAIUZE010047890.1:0-17942 GCA_022085475.1 Heliosperma pusillum | reverse complement strand
ATGTCGGATGAATGTAATGTACTTTATTATAAAATCTAGGTTATTCCTAATGAAATCAATGCGAAAGAATGTTGTTTAAAGTGTTTGAATTGATGTTCAATATTTTGATGTATTATTAGAAGTATATAAAAAAGGGTTTAGGGTTTAGGGTTTAGGGTTTAGGGTTTAGGGTTAGGGTTTAGGGTTTAGGGTTATTTTGAAGTAACACACGTATACTAATAATGATACTTAATAATTAAAAGTGATCCGACCCGAAAATGATACTTAATAATCATCACGCGGATAATAAATAATGATTTCTATCGAATTAAATAAAATAACCTGATATACTAGCGAGCTAATTAATTTTGGGTCGGACAGTTTCAGGGTTGTGATGCAAAAACGGCCCGTTCATTAGCGTACTTGAATTGGATGAACGAAGTCGATCGACCCCAGGCCATATATATATATATATATATATATATCATTATTATTTAATTTGGGAAACATTGACGTACGTGTATATATAATACTTAGCTTGCTTAATTACTTGAATTGCATGTATGTGCATTGATGAATCTGTTATTATTGCAAATTGTAGTACGAGCGTCGTTAATTAGAGATCCGGAAGTCATCATCATTTAATTATTATATATATATATATATATCATCATCAATAAGTAGTACATATATATATACGAGGTAATTAATAATGACACGTGCCCCCGACCCTGCCCAAAAGCGATCGACCCGAATTGAAGTACGTAGCTACGCTTGCTCTGATCTAGAAAGTGGATTGCCCGATCCGTAACTGCTGGCCTGGCCACCCGATCGATTAGTTTCAGGTTAACTAGTGATGCATGATAATTATAATAACCAGTTCCTTAATTAAAAAGAAAATGACCCGATTCGAGGTAATTGAACCAAAAACTAAAAATAATTAATAACTAACCCGATCGATAAAGTTATTAATTACAAACCCGCCGAATCTAACCCGATTAGAATTGATTCCCAGGCCAAACCCGATCCGAGCTAATAATTAAACGTAACTTACGCCTATAAAATAAAATTTAGAGCAAAGTAAAATAAATTAAATTAAATTTAGAGCAAAGTTAAATAAATTAATTTAGAGCAAAGTTAATGAGTTTATTTCGTGCCTCAAATTTTAATACCGCGCGCGCGTATCTGAAAAATTAAAAAAAATATACATAATCTATAAAAACGGTGTTTTAGAAATTCACCGTTGTTATTACTTTCACCAACGGTTTATAATAAATAAACCGTTGTCTTAGTGTTATTACTTTCTACAACGGGTGTTATTTAACCGTTGTTATTACTCTATAACAACGGTGGTTTGTAGGATAACCGTTGTCAATAGTTTCTCTTAATAAACCCTTTAGTTTCTCTTAATAAAAAATAATTTACAATCCTATAGAGTAAATTTTACACACGTACATTATCATCATCATCCTCCTCGTTTACAATCATCCTCGTTTACAACACAAATCTTTTTGTTTAGTATCATCATCATCCTCCTCGTACTCGTGATCATCATCCTGTTCTCTTTATCATCACCCTGTTCTCATTTTCTTTATCAGGTAATTTTTGTGTTTCGTCTTTAGGGTTTTAAGTTTGAAGTTCATCTTTTTGTTTTCATTTTCTATTTATCGTTCTCTTTATCATGTAGTTTCATTCCTTTCTAAGTTTTTAGAGTTTTAGAATCTCTGCATGACTCTTTATTTGTTTCGTTACTATTTCATTCATTTCAAGGTCTTAGGGTTTTAGAATCGCTGTATGCATGACTCTGTTCCGTTACTATTTCATTTATTTTGAAGGTCTTAGTGTCTTAGGATTATCATGGGTGAAAAACGGAAAAGAGTAGAAAACAATGATAAGGGGGATAAGCCTGGTGAGAGGGGTGCTTCGAAGTGCTCTGCAGCCCTTGCAGCTATAGCGGCAAAAACGCCGATGGAAATAAAATGGAGTGTGAAAGGTGTTCCTACTGGTCCAAATGCTAGCCATTTAGCCACTTGGATTGGAGTTACAACCAAACAGTTTGTGCCTATAGATTTAGATGATTTCAGGAATATAAATCCTTCATTGCAGAACTTACTCTTGAAACGTATAAAGGTATGATAATATCTTTAGCTAAACACCATTTTATTTTGCATAAGTTACTATTACATAAGGCAGGAAGCCGTATAAAGGTTCGTGTAAAGGTATGATATTAGACAGCCGCTTATTAGTATATATGATGATGATGCAGGAAGCTTTCGATATTCCAGACTGCCATGATAAGTATCTATTACGTAAGGCAGCGGCAGTCTTAAGGCAGTGGAGGTGTGACCTTGCCAAATTACACTTGTATGTGGACAAGGAGACGGGGCAGATGCATAAGAGCCCACCGACAAAGTACCCCCACATCACTCAGCAACAATGGGATAATTATAAGGCGAAACGAGCTACTGAAAAGTTTCAGGTTAAGTATCCATGTCATATGTTTACATTTTTGTAAAACTCTACTTAAGGTTACATTTTTCTAAAAGTTTCAGGTTACATTTTTCTAAAAGTTTCAGGTTACATTTTTCTAAAACTCTACTTGTATCTATAATTTTCTAATTGTCTCATCTACTTGCGATTTTATATGATTTGAAGAGCATTAGCGCCAGAAATCGTGCTAACATCTCACAGAAGCGGGGGGTATATTATGGTTCTCGAGGCGGTTACAGATTGATAGAAGAAAATCTCGTAAGTAGCATCTATATATTAGATTTTTTTAATCATACTTGGACTTGATATACATGTATACATATATTATTTTTGAGTTAACGTGTAGGTGTCAAAAGGTGTGACCGACTTGAATCGGCACGTAACTTATAAAGAAGGGCACACGCCTAAAGGATCCCGAACATGTAACGAATATGATCAGGAAGTCTTGGCCAACATAGTAAGTATTATTTTTATTAAGACGGGTTTTTAATAACTTTATTGTTCAATTCTTGTATGTCTAACTATCTATTTATTTTAGTAACAAAAATTAAATTAAGTTTATTTAATATATTATAGGAGAATGTTCTGAAGGAGGTTGCGGAAGGGAAATTCACTCCGAGTGGTAGTGACGACGTTCTTGCTAGAGCGATCGGCCGTCCCGAGCATCCAGGTCGATTGAGGGGCGTCCCATTACATGTCGGAGTCACGAAATATTATGGGACAACTAGCTCGAACAAGAAGAAGAAAAATAAGGGGAAGGCTGACATGGTACGTATACCATTTGTTATTGTCATTTAAAATTCACATTTTATTGTTTTAACAAATTGCTGATTCTACATTTGGGGCGTGCAGGTTCAGTTATTGGCCTCCGTGATACTGAAGATGAGTTCTGGAGGCAAGCCTTCCGAAGAAGAATTGAAGATGATGGAGGATGTCATTAAAAAGGGTGAGGTAGTGCAAGAGGCAGACACTACTACCTTGCCAATACATGAGGAGACGGCTGAGAAGATGGGTGAGGTACCTACTGCTGTCGAGGTTTTAATACCTCAAGCCGATAAGGTAAATATGATTTTTTTTTCTGCATTTGTTCTTTCTAGCAGCCATGCCTTTGATTGGTTTATTTTATTAGGTAAATGAGTCGGAAAAGGGGACGCAACTTGAGGAGACGGGTGAGGTACCTAATGCTGCTGAGGTTTTGATACCTCAAGCCGATAAGGTAAATCCGACTTAACCATTTTGAACCTCTGCATTTGTTCTTTCCAGCAGCCATTGCATGCCTTTGATTGGTTAATTAATTTTATAAGGTAAATAACTCTGAAAAGGGGACGCAACTTGAGGAGCCGGCTGAAAAGACGGGTGACAATAAGGAGGTATGTAGAATATAAGAAGTTAGTATATGCTGTCAGTGCTAAATCTGGTCTGGACATGTTCAAGTATAATAGCCTACCCACCAACAATAAATTCTTGTAACTAACTTTACATTATATACTCAATATAGATCATTTATGATATCTATTATATTTTGGTATTTAGTAAATAATGTGTATTCTTCAGGCCACAAAAAGGCGGGTAGTTGTTCGTCTCGCCGACCCTTCATTCAAAGAGAATGTGATTGTTGCTCGGGGTTTCGTATACCCAAAGCCCAAGGGCTCAGCGGAAACCATCTTGGTTCATGGCGTACCACTCTTGCCGAAGCATGCAAAAGTGGGGATAGTGGGAGTCGTGAAGGGCTATGAAACCTGTAAACTGCCCTTCACAGTCCGCGACGACATAGTAATACTGGCAGATGCGGTTAAAGGTTTTGTCCAATGGCCTCAAAGCCACATTTTCTTGGCTCGTGATTGTAAAATTCAACAGAAGGTAGACGGGGTTAGAAAAATACATCTAATTTAACCCGCCTTTTGTCTTTGTTCATCACCTTCATAAATAGTGAAATTTATATGTTTTATTTTTGTTTTGTAGGTAACAAAAAACATGGATAAGTCTAACTCGATAGAAAATAATCTTTCTACTACCTCGTCAATACAACAACTTGATGAGGTATTTAATCAACTCTCTTTATATTTTAAGTTCTACTATCGCCTCATCATTGAAAGAGCAACTTAATTTAGTTAGCCACATGTAGGTTGTGAAAGGTAGCACACCGCATCATTTCCCCAAGCTGAAAGAGGTCAGGGGTCTATCCAGTACTAAATTTCATGGGAACGTTTACATGGAAAAAGTACGAACGGTGGCGATGCTGGAGCTTTATAAGGAGGCTGAGAGACGCATAGCAAGCGAGCAATTAATAGTTATTCCGCTCGAGAATGATATTGTAGGGGTAGAACGCCAAGCAATGCTGGATTGGGCAACGCTAGCCGTTTGGGCTGGCCTTGACGAGATTGATGTCCAACACCTATATGTTTGGATGAAGTAAGTTTCTTAATAAATTAAATCATGCAGTATTCTAATATTCTGACTAAGTAAGATACAGTGTTTATAATATCGGAATTAAAACCGGCATGTAGGTACTTGAACTCGGTTGTGATCCCCGCCGAGACCAATATTAATTCACTTCCTCAATACGGATTCATGTGCCCAAATGTTTTATCTATGCATATCGAGATGTTTTTCGTATGAAGAACGTGTAAATTATATTGCTGGGGAGTTGGCGAAAAACAATAAGCTCATTTTTGCCCCTTATAATGAAGCCGGGTAATATATAATTAATATTACGATTCCAAATACAATTGCAGTTTTATATGTTTGGTTATGATGCATGTTGTGCTTGTTAATAATGATGTGTCTCTCGATCTCTAGGAGACATTGGGTGCTAGCAGCGATCAATCCGACCACGAAGAAAGTAATTTGGTTGGACTCTTTGCATGGACAACCATCCGAGACCTTTAAGAAGTTGATTATTAAGTAAGTTTATAATACTGATGATGATTTGGCACATAATATTAAGTTTCATTTATTATTATTAAGTAAGTTTATGTGACTTTCGGCCTCTTTCCTTTTTTAAAGGGCCTTTGCGAAGAAAAGAGCAACAACCGGCGATCAACCGACAGAATATTCTGATGATGGCCCTACTTTTATTACGATAACAGGGGTACGTACGCGCAAATACAATATATACCTTAATAATTAAGTGCATTAAACTACTTACGCATATACATCTGTCTTTTTTAATTACGCATTAAACTAATTGGTAATTGCCTTCTCGTCTCTTCGTTTATTATGTAATAATAGGTCCCTAAACAGCCGGATAGCATCCAATGTGGATACTACGTTTGTCGTTTCATGTTGGCGATTATTAGGCGAAGATATATCAGCATTCCAGAAAGAGTTAGTAGTTTAATGTAGCTATTATTTACTTTTTTTCATTAGAGCTGATATCTTTTCTGCTATATATATATGATCGATGTTGCTAATTATGTATGATATGCCTATACTGTTGTTACCGTACTGATCGATGTCTTTTATTTGTTTTATCCGCAGTATTCAATCCACACGCCACATGTCCCTGAGTACACTAAGCACAATATAGACGAGGTAAGGGACTTGTTGGGCAAATACGTCCTTGATGAACAAACAAAGAATAAATGAAACTTAGATTATTTTGGAAGCAGCTAGGGAACTTTAATTTGTATGTAGAAGTCATTAATTAGAGCGAGTTGTAAGTATGAATTGCTCTGAAAGAGATCATTTTGGTTGTATATATCATCTTGCTGCTGCTGTACATGAATTGCCATGTAAATGAATTGCCCTGTACATGAATTGCTCTGATTTATATATAGATATATCATTTTGCTGCTTCTGAAATTGGTTTATGATGCGTGCTGCTGCTACTGCTGCTGATTTATGCAGGATTTTCACTGGTGGCAGGGGAACAAATTACACTTTTTTCAAAAACAATAATAAAAATAATAACAACGGTTTTTCAAAATTCATTAAAAGCGTTGTAACATATTTCCCACCAAAACTTATCATACCTTTAACAACGGTGTATTCTAAAATACCTGTTGTTATTAAAACTTTCCACAACGGCTTCTTTATTATACTCCGTTGTAATTAACTATATTCACAACGGGTTTAAAAAAAATAGCGTTGTTATAATATTTCCCACCAAAACTAATCATACCTTTAACAACGGTTTAATTTAATAGAACCGTTCTCGTATCTTTCCCACCATCATTATTCACACGTTTTAACAACAGTTATCTAGTAATAACAACGACTTCTTACCGTTGTTAAAACTATTCACAACGGTATTTTCATTAAATCGGAACCGTTGTTAAAACCTTTAACAACGGAGGCTTTAACAACGTCCGCTTTTTAATATTACAACGGTTTTTAACAGTTGTCATAGCCTGTTTTTGTAGTAGTGAAGGAACAGTAGTTGGAGTTGTGGGTTTTTAAGGGGTAAGGATAGACGCAATATGTTTAACTAGCACAAATTGTTTTGTAATACCAGATAGTATGATATTGTATTAGGCATACATATTGGTTATTATTAATTTAGAGTAACCAATTCACAATTTCAAAAACTACCTACAACAAATCCTTAGTTTTAGAAAAGATATTTATTCTTTTGCTTTATTATAATCGTTTTCGATGTTACACATATGCTTTGTAAGTGACATTTGGAGATTAATGAGTAAAATATTCTTCCTCTCTAAAATAAACCTACTGATATACGATTAATGTGGACGTATTTCCCTGTTTATTCTCTCACATTTTGACCTTGTTTGACACGGTTTAGAGTTGTTTTACTTGAATTTTAGCCCTTATTCCATACGCTCCCATATTATAAATTCCCGTCTCATTTTGTAGGGAATAGGCTAAGAAAAAGGAAAGACGAAATTAGGAGCGAGAAACTGTTGCACAATATAAAGAATGATGGAAAGCCAGCCGGTCTGGCCACCGGTGGCCGGGAGCACACCCTCCTCTCTTGGACAAGCATAGAGGAAAGGAAGAGAAGATGGACTCGGTGCCGGTCGGCCAACCGGCACCTGGTCCTAGTCCAACCTGAAGACGAACGAAAAAGGAGGAAGAAGATATCTCCCTGCCAGTCGACCGACAGCCGGTCCGGCGGCAGGGAGTCTCCCACAGACGGTCAGCAACACACAAAAAGGAGAGAATGAGTCCTCTGTCGATCGGCCGACAGCCGGTAAGGAGATCCCCCATGAGCAATTTCCATATTTTCGTCAACTTTGGCCTTGGACTCAGCGTCAGTCGGTTGACTGGCCGCCGGTCCACCGACCCGGAGGCCTTGGTCAAGATTTTGGTCCTTTTGCTCTTCTTCCCTTATTTCTGAGATCTAATTGAGGGGATACTATAAATACCCCCTTTGTAAACCCATTTTGACACAACCTTAGATATAGAACTCTAGTAATTAGCAAGTAATATTTCATAATTTGTAGTTTAGTCTTCCCTTAATTAGTGATAAATACTCCTTATTTCTACTTAGTTATTGTTAGATCTAGTCTTTCCTTTAATTATTATTGAAGATTTCGGTTGTAATTTGAAGACTTAAGGAGACTCTTCTTCTATTTCATTAATCCAAGTTTACAACTTTGTTACTTGTATTGTATAATTCTTATATTTATTTCATTTATCTGTCTTTTAATTACATTTCCTTGCTTGCTTAATTAGTTATCTTGTTGAACATCGATCCTTGTTAGTTTAAAATCTTCATCTTTAATGTTTGTTCTCATTACTATGAGTGAGTAGTGTGTTACTAAGGTAGATGGGGGTCTAGTGTAGGTTCATGCACGACAAGAGAAAGCTCGTTTTGGGACGTTATAATCCGTTGCAAAACATGGTATTTCCATCGCCAAAAACAGTTTTGCGACGGATTTGCGACGGATCATGTCCGTCGCAGATTTTCGTCGCAAACAGTAGTTTCTGTGGCGGATTAGTCCGTCGCAAGTTCTCTGCGACGGAATATCCGTCGCCAATAGAAATAGCGACGGATGGCAGGTGGCAGTCAAGTCAAACAATAAGTCCACTTTTGCGACGGACATTCCGTCGCAAAACTTGACTGACTGTTTGTTTGACTTGACTGCCACCCATATGGGTTGATATGGTATTTTGGCATAAAGATTTAGCCTTTTGGTAGTCTCTTTGTTTTGTGCACAGAAAGTGTTTCATGAAATGCTTGAATGAGTAATTTGAGTAATTTTCATATCTTATTGCTAGTTTGAGTGAGAGATTAGACTTGTATTGTGTTGTGTGTGTTTATTGAATGTTTAGGGAGAGGTTAGAGCGAGAACCCAACCTAAACTTAGGGTAGGGTCCGTCTCACACCGAGCGGTGGAGACTCACCTAAGGACCGTCTTACACCGAGAGGTGTAGACTCACCTAAGGTCCGTCTTACACCGAGAGTGTAGACATATATACCTTGACTCACCAATAAACCAATCTTGACCCATACCATAATCGACCTTTACCTACATTAGCGAACCCGGATACCTTAGTTTTTCCTTTATTTATTCAAACTTCTTGCTTACTTGTTTAGCCTTAGTTTTTGTTAGTCAAAATCAACTTGCAGCTTGCTAGAACTAAAATAGAATTCACTTAAACAGTCTTAGAGCCATAATTTCGTCCATAGGGATTCGACCCTCACAATCCTCAATGATCACTCGTACGCTTGCGCGGTTGAATAAAACCGTATCATCTACTCACCAAAAAATCATTCACCTTCAATTTATAAAACTGCAAATCCAACAGAAATCTATAATACAAGTCAAGGTGAATATGTGCTGAGTCATTGTTAGAATACAAGTTAAGGTGAACACCTGCTCACTCATAGTTAGAATACAAGTCAAGGTGAATATGTCTCGTAACATACTATTATAAATAGAGCTGGAAAAATGAAACCAAAACCGAAAAACTGATCGTAAACATCTGAATTGATAACCGATCGAACACCCGATATCGGTAACCTGAATAATAATACTACCCGAAACCCAACTCAATCTGAATCGAACCGAACTCGATAATAATTGATTGATAGCCGACGTTGAATATATCTGAACCGATAAGAACCCGATCGAAAACGAACCGAAACCGATACGAAGGTCGTCAACCCGATTTAATTCTATCTGAAACTGAATCGAATGACCCGTTTGTTAGTTCTAATTATAATGTTTCGGGGTTTTAACATTAGGATAAGAGTATAATAGAATGTTTGGAAAAATAATTGAAATACATATTGAGATGAAGGAGGAAATGTGGAAAGCTTTTTTAAAATAATGCTGAAAAAATAAGTATTTGTCGTTTTGGGTCGGGTTTAAAACTATTTATCAAAATGGTGTCCATGTAGGATCGGATTTCGCGAACCAAAAACACGGAGGAAACACGTCATTGACAATGACGTGTTTCTAGTGAGTAGGAAAATGCAAACTTACAAAAATAGACTAGAAGTAAACACGTCATTGGAATGACGGGTTTTCTTACAGAGACACGCCATTCACATTGGCGTGTCTGAGAATAGTAAAAAAAATGTTTTTATAAAAAAAAATAATTAAAAACACGTCATTCTCAATGACGTGTTTGTTCCGTATTTCAAGTTTTGAAAACCGAGCCTATGTAGACACCATTTTAATCAATAATTTTAAACCCAACCCAAGACAACTAATACGTATTTTTTCAGCATTATTTTAAAAATGCTTTCGGAAATGAGTAACCTTGAGGCGGATGTTCGAAATGGGAAAGAAATCAAATTCGTCCCTCCCCCAGCGTAACGGTCCCGTAGTGATTCCCCCCACAATAACCCCACCTCTTCCCCACTCTCTTTTCTTTGTTGTTGTTTTCCAATATTCAAATTCCTCATTTCAAATTTCCCAACATCTCATAACTCCAGAAAGTAACGGCCTCTTTTCCCCCCTCTTCATAACAACACATACATACATTAGATACATACTCTCTTCCTCCAAAACAAGACTCGTTCAAAATGGCAACCTTAACCCCAGGAATCCTACTTAAACTCCTTCAATCCATTAACACCAACACCAAACCCACCGGCGAACACCGCTCTCCTCTCCTCCAAGTCACCGCCATCCTCCCCGCCTTACCCTCCTCCACTTCAACCACCCCTCTCCAACTCTGGCCTAACCACGGCTTCATCGTCCAACTCTCCGACTCCAAAAACTCCACCTACGTCACCCTCTCCGACCGCGACACCGATCTCATTCTCTCCAACCGTCTCCAGCTCGGCCAATTTGTCTACCTCGACCGCTTCCTATTCGACCCCTTTTCCGACTGTCCCCTCCCTGTTGTCTCCGGTCTACGCCCTGTTCCCGGCCGCCATCCCTTCGTTGGATCCCCGGAACGTCTCGGTGTCCTCTTCTCGGACTCCGATTCCACTCAGGATTTCACGATTTACCCACTTCAAGACGATGAACAAGGCCTCAATTTCCGTCTCCGGAACAAAAATACTCACCATGGAAGAGAGGTACTTGCTCCTGTGGTTAACCAACAAAATGTAAGCAAAGACGAGGTGGTGCTGATGAAGAAGAAGAAGGCGGCGACACCCTCGGTTACGCCGCAGAGGTTTCGATCGCCGTCGGCTGGGAGGAGAGAAAAGGATAGGGATCCGTCTCCGGCGACCAAGGTGAAGAGGTCGGCGTCTCCTGTGCCGTCGAAATGCGCTGTCCCGAGCTTGGTGGCGGCTAAGGAGGAGAGCAGGAAAACGGCGGCGAGGGAGGCGGCGATTGTTGTACCGTCTAGGTACCGTCAGCCGTCACCCACCGCGGTGGGGAGGAGGGCGGCGTCGCCTAGTACTAGGAGGATGTCGTTGTCACCTGCGAGGAGGTTGTCGTGTGGTGGGAGTTCAGGGAATAAGAAGAAGATCGCTGCTGCCATTGCTGCTGGAATTGGGGTGATGAAGGTACCCGGGACGGCGGAGATGAAGAATGGTGGGAGGAAAATTTGGGAAGATGTTGGAGTTGCAGGGAGTGTGGAGGTCAAAGATAAGAATAGTGGTGGTGGGAAGAATAAGCCTGATTTGCAAGCAATTATCAGAACTCAGGTATATCAAAATTGTTGAAATTACGATGCAAAGTTGAATCTACTGGAACATTGTTGTGTTGGAACCTAATTTTTGTGCGTCTGTTAATTTGTCTTCAGTTGAAATGCATTTGGTGCTGCTCTTTATTAGTTTTAAGCCGCTTTACCTGAATTGAGCATGCAACTTTCTGTGTCAATTTGACTTATTTCGTCGTCTTGTTTGAGAGTGTATGTGCTTGCTGCTGATTCAGGTCTTAGAATGACTTGACTTGAGAGCTGATGAAAGCGCGGCATGTCTTTCTATATTGTGCAGGCTGCCATGTCGCGTCGTCTAAGTGATGCAAACAGCCTTGAATCGAAAGATGATTCTTCAACTGACGGAAATCATAAATCTAACTCACATCAGGAATGTCCAACACCCAACAAGTTACCTGCGTTGGCAGCTGGGATTACTATCTATGATAAGAAATGGACTGATGGTAGTGTACCATTTGATACAGTTTCTGCTGCCCTTGCAAAACTTGGAAAGGTATTGCTATAGTTCCATTATATATAAATTCCGCTGTCTTGTTTGAGTGATGTTATTGAAGTTCTGTTGAGTTCTCAGTTACTTATTTTTCTCGATGACAATAGGAGGCTATACAAAGAAGAGCTATTGCTGCCACTGCTGCAGCACAAGCTTTGCAAGAGGCTTTGGCAACTGAGTCAATTGTCAGGAGCTTAAGGTAAATGTTTTTCATTATCGCGAGCTAGGTAGCACGAAAACGGACACGGACACGGACACGGACACGACACGGACACGTGATACAGCATCTCGTGAAATTTAGGACACGGGACACGGCAATTAAATTTAATAAAATATACAGTATATTTTATAGTTATAAATAACGTACAATTTTATTTTTATATTGATATTTGATATTAAATGTAAATAATTGAAGGTAAAATTTGACTTTGATTATAATTTATTCTCATTTCTCACCCAACTCTTCTTCTAATCAATCTCTTTTAGTCTTTCAATCTCTCATTCCTTATTTATAGGTGTCCGTGTGTCCGTGTGTCCGACACGGTGTCCGACACGGGACGGCTAGTTAGGAGGAGTGTCCGTACTACCTAGATCGCGAGTGCTTCTCATAAAATGAAAGCCAGTTAGCCAATTCTTAAATTTGATATTTGAAGGATGTTATGTAATTCTATTTAGCATCATACTTAGTCGTTTGGCCTTGATCGAAAAATGAAGACATTAATCTCGTTTCATGTTCCAAGTTGGTTCAAATTCCTTGCATAGCCAAAACATTGAAATTAAGATAACAATTTACTCAGGTTTCTGTTTTCAGAATTTGTACATTTACTGAGAAAGATGATTAGCTTGTTTTGCGGGAATTAATTTTGAGTATATTAAGAAAGCAAATGAAAACTCATTGTTTGTGATCAGCTTTGCCACAAAGTTATCAGTAGCCAGGCTGCCGAATACTTGTATAGAACCGGAACTTGCTAGCTATGACTACTATGTGTTACTAATGGTTGAGTCTAACACCGTGTGGATTGTTTGTTCTAATTCAATCACCTCCATGATTTAGTTATTTGGTTCTTGTGCAACCAATTCTTCTTTCACACCAAAACAAAAATCAGAGCAATAGCTAGCTTCTTATGAAATCAATTATAGTTTTGAAGTTTTGTTATATGCCACAGATAACTTAATCCAATAATAAAACTTGATATTGATTTCATAGTAATGCTTGTTTGATTGATAAAGTAATGGATGATGACAATGAATCAACCCTTCTCCAATGCAGTATGTTTTCTGATCTTTGCTCGACATCAAAGGCCGGCAATCCTTTACCTACCATTGACCGGTTCCTGTCCATCTACGACAACGCCACCAAGTCATCCAGCATTGTCGACTCATTTTCTAATAGCCATTGTTCGGAGACACAGGATGGAGTTACTACTTATACCACAGAGCAATCCAAGTCAGCAACTGCTTGGGTTGAAGCTGCCCTTTCCACTGACCTAGCCGTAGTCTCTCTCTTAACCGGCCAAAATCTGGATCCTACACCTGCTCTACCAAGGAGCTCATCAACAAAACGACAGTCCACTGGAAACCCTCTTAGAAGCCACTCAAAGGAACTGTCATCCAAAGGGACATGGTCAAGAGGATTCGGCATGAAAGACACTGCTGAGCTGGCAGCAAAGTTGAAGGCCGAGATGGAATTGTGGTTCCTGAAATTTGTTGAAGAGTCACTCGATGCTGGGTTCCGAGTATTCAACGAGTCTCACAACAATGGAAACACGAAGATGCCCTTCGAAGGCGGGTCTATAGCAGCAATTTTATCACAATTGAAGAGAATCAATGACTGGCTGGATTTGGTGGTGAAGAAAAGGGATCAAATGTTGAGTGAAAAGATTGAGAGGCTTAAGCGTAAGATATATGGGTTTGTTATTCAACATGTTGGAACAACTTTGGACAGCCCTACTGTCACTTCTTGAACTAAAACTACTCGTCTCACTGTCGATTACCTGCTATGATAAGTAATATGACTGCAAATGTATTTTTTTTTATGTCTGGTCCTAATTACAAAGTTAATTTGCTCTCTTTTTTTCCGGAATTTATTTATATTTTATATTTATTTTTATGTCATTACTAATGAAGAAAGCTTATTTTAGGCTAATTGTAATATGGTGCCTGCTAAACAAAGAGGTCTATGTGCTCTAGAGAGGTGGCGTTTGGGTTTGCCGGGTTTGGGCCGGGTCAAGTCGGGTCAGCCTACCCTCTCGACTTTGGGTCGGGTCATTTCGGGTCAAATGTTGTATCGGTTTTGGTTATTGTATCGCATTAATTCAACTTTTAGGTCAAACATATCCATCTAATCAATCACTTTTATTTTGATTAATATTAAGATTCAAAATTGTCGGGTCATCAATTTAATCAGGTAAATATCGTGTTCAGTCGGGTTTAGTTTCAGGTCATAGATAGTCGTGTCGGGCTACGGATAAAATTCCCGGGTTCTATGGAGTCGGGCTTGCTTGAGTTTGGATCGGGTTAGACTTGCTAGCTCTAGCTCAACTACGTGTTCATGCATTTCCTTATACTAGTTGTCTAACCGCGCGCCAGGCGCTCGTTATTCCAATCCTTTGAGATGCCCTGACGACTACTTACTTTACCATTATTTATGTCCAAATAATTTAAATGGCATAGTCTTTCTTGTCTCTATTCGAAACAATCTTAAATGCGCTGTTAAGTTCTTGCAATTTTGATTGATATAAAACTAAGTCTATACGACAACATTGGATTTGTTAATTGTCTATAAAAATCACATTATTGACTGCGTTCTACCAATTTTCAAAATTTGTTTCTCGTAATTTATAGTGAAACGATGGATCTCTCATAAATAAAATGGCTTACTTTTGGTAGAAGTTATTAGGGTAACCATTACAAATATTCTTTGTTCATCACTTAGTTACAAAGATGGTGATAAGTAGTTTACTTTAATCTACTTGTTAACCTACGTTAATATTATCAGTAGAGCTGGACATTTGTGCAGGCTGGCTGACAGGGTTGTCGCATACCCTAATCAAAGATAAATAACCCAGACTAGGCTAACAACAAATTAATGTAATTAGGGAAGTAAGGGGTCGATCTCGGGGAGACGGGAGATAATTGTGAATAGTTATGGTTAGAACTCTACCTTGGACGATTGACGAATGTTTGTCACTAATTACTAAATGCTATAAGGAAAATGAATCAATGCAATAAAGAAAACAATCTAGGGAAGTAGGTTCACACATGTAGATTAACATATTGATGAAATTGGATTTATGATATGCAAATAATTCATTGTGAGTTCGTAAGAATGATGTGTTCATTACAATCATAGATCAGATGGTCTAGCAGGCTTTTTATGCGATTTACTAGGTCTTAATCTACCATGTCATGCTTTGTCTATTCAATTCTCGTATGTCTACCTTGGAAAAGAATTCCATACTAGTCAAATGATTTTGGCCAAAAATCGATAACTATTGTTACAATCCAAACATGCATAGACACAACGTTTTAAAGGCACAATTTCTTTTATCCAATTATCATCTTTTAATTAATCTAACATGGCTATCCTACACCCTAGAAGCGTGACTACTTGTGACACCCTCAAATTTGCGGAAAGAAAAAAAATAATTTAACTAAATAAAAGATGAGAATATATAACGAAGGTGTCTTAAATAAAAAGATTCAACAAAAAGGAAATAATATTATACAAAATACATATCTAAAACGGGAGACATATCTCCCGTATAAATACGGAAATAAAAGAGTGTATAATAATATACAATCTAAGAACCGACTATAGGTCCAAGGTAAATACTTCGCTCGATAGCTCGTCAATGTACCCCAAATATGCATTCACCACCTGTTCGACCGCATTAAATATAAACACGGAAGCCACAGTCAGTGGGGAGTAACTCCGAGTTCTCCCAGCCACGAAATGTCGAGTTTAATTAAACATGAATAACATAAAAGCAATGTATATGGAAAATACAAAACTTAAACATATATGATATGCTTTTCATGTTATGAAACAATTAACTAACATATAACATATCATATGAAAGCTATCATGTGAAACCGATAATAAAATATAACAAGAGGTAGGGAAGCTGGTATGCTGGCTCAGCGGTTACCATGTAACATGGCCCTGATACACTCAAACCCTAATCAACACGTAATCATGTGAATCAGTTAACAATCGGTAATCCAAACTCTATCAATCCTCGCCGGCTTGCATCTCACCTTCTAGAACTCATAGAATCATACAAACATGAAAGACCAATACGTCTACAAACAGGCATAAGTTCCTAGTACCGTCAATAGTCGACTCTGTAACTCGAGGCTATACCACAAGGTAGGAAAACATCCTAGTCCTAGACTGATCAGACCTAGCGACAACAGCTATTCCATTCCCCGTCTCATGACATAACCGTACACGAGAAACTCTACTAGGGGACCCCCTAAGCAGAGATGGCTAGTACTTAAGCTGGCTCCATTCCCAAAGTGGAACTCTTAGGCAGCCATGCCCCGACTTGGAGATAAGCCCCCCAGGCCGTGACACAAAAGCTATCAAGCTGTGAACTATATACTCGTTAAAGATAGTACGGGCCTATCAATGTCATGGTCCAAGCTACTCATTTAAAATTAGAATGGTCAAGACGCCATATATCCATAATTCTCTATGGGTACTTAGTCAACACGACACCAACCATATAAACAAACAGTCACGGGAATACATCCTATCATGTGACTAATTGCATATAAATAGTAATCAAATATCATATCGCCTTATATCTACTAAGGCTAATTCAATAATTAAATACAACCAGACTTGAAGACAAATCCCCGACCCGAGTCCCGCGACGGGTCATCAGTCAAATCGGGGCTGACTAGATCTGAGTTTGACCAAACCCGTTGGATCAAACCGGCTAGAAGCAGAGTCTTTATCACATAGACATAAAATCAACATATTCATTACCTGTTATTTTATTACTACTTCTAACATGTGAATTATCATATTATACCCAAAACCCGCTTGACTTAAATGATTTCAACGTAAACCAATCTCGTATTATAATTTCTAACATGTGAGAAATAATAATTTTATGAAAACCTTTTTAATTAAATATTTTACTTATTAATATTTCCCACTTGCTAAATATTACAAAACACGATAAAAAAATGACGATAACTCAAAAACCGACACGAGTCCCAAGGTGGGACCCACGGGCTGAATTGGGCCGGACCCACATGGGCCTGATTTGGGCCCCCCGGCTGTTTTGGCTGAAAATGGCAGATTTTTACAACTTTCATTAAAACCGTTTCCTAATATTTCCCGCATGCTTTAACATATTTAAAACCCGTCCAAAACAACAATTAAACTATCAAACATCGACACAACCCAAAGACCAAGACCCGGACCCACCATGGACCAACCCAGACCGGGTCTGAACCGGCCTGGACCGGTCTGGTTGGTCCGGTTCACCTCCCCTCTACACGGTTCCCAAACAACAACATCTATCAAAATATTTCCAACATGTTTAAATCATCAAACAACTATTTTAACCAACATCATACAAAAATCATGATTAAAAATAATTCATCCCAAAATCATCAAGAACACTTAACATATTAAAATTTCCTAAACAACATAAAAATCATAACTTATTAAAAATCATCAAAATGCATCAAGAACACTAAAACAACATAAAAATTCCATACAACTTAAAAATCATCAAGAATCATAAAACATCATAAAAATTCCATACAACATAAAAATCATCAAGAATCATAAAACATCATAAAAATTCCATACAACATAAAAATCATCAAAAAATCATAAAACAACATAATAATTACTACTTAACATATTACTAACTAAAAATCCATAAATCATAAAAACATGAACCAAAAATAAAGATGAACCAAAATCCAA
>JAIUZE010047889.1:0-15133 GCA_022085475.1 Heliosperma pusillum | reverse complement strand
ATTTTTTTAAATAAAATTTCGGTCTTCAAAATTATGAGACGAGTCGGGAAAAGTCAACGGAAGTCAAAGTTGACTGAAAAGTCGAGAAAAGTCGAAGATGACTTAAAAGTCAAGAAAAGTTTAGGACGACTTAAAAGTCAAGAAAAGTCAATGACGACTTTAAAAAGTCAAGGAAAAGTCAAAGACGATTTAAAAGTCAAGAAAAGTCAAAGATGACCAAAAACGGTCTTTTCATGAAATCTCTCAAAAATTCCAAATACGAACGCGGAATTTCAAAATACGACTCGGAACAAAAATTCCTATATTAAAAACTTAAGTTCTACTGAAAAGTATCCATAAGCTATTGCTTAAGCAAATTGGGTACTTTTCGGGTTGTTACACTAACCTTCACATGACCATAACTATTTGTCCACCTTTCACCCATTTCCCAAAGCCTTCTTCTTATTTTTCGGCATCTTTTCTATGTGTATTGTGATCTTTGACTTGTGTTTTGAATTGTTTACCATATTAGACTGCGGACACATTTTCATAAGTCGTATATAGGTGAGTGTCTCAAAAATATTTACACATAAAGAAATCACCTTTTACATGCAATGAGTGTTCGAGCGTGCCGTGAGAGTCCATTTGTCAAAAGATCATGCAAGAGCCGAAAATCTATAGTGCAATTCTTTGTGCTACGCCGTTATGTAAATCTCAGCCATGTTTATGTATCATTCTTGCCCACGTTGTTTTTTGGGTTATGATTCATTATGTTTCCAAAGCTTTACGTTGAGATTTGTTTCTTGATGGTGTAGTAGTCAATGCTTGCAACCTTGTCCTGGTATTGTTTGTTGTGTTTGCTTGAGGACAAGAAAAGGTTTAGCTTGGGGGAGTTTGATAAGTGATATTTTGTACTGATTTATCCCCCGTCTTAGCTCGATTTCTATACGATTTATGCACTTTGTTAAGTGATTAACGAGCTAATATTGCTATTCTAGTTGTTTTGCGTGTTTTGTCTCGTTTTATAGGAAATGAAGCGGTTTTGCTATATTTTCTTACTTTATGGAGCAAAGACACTAGAGTACGAGTTTATGAGGAACCGATGATAGCCATTTCACGATTTGATTACGATTCCGCTACATCCTTCCTCAAGTGGATTTATCTTGGACTTTGGCTTTGAACTTCAAAAGGAAACATCAACCCAAGTCAAAGGAAGGCTAGCCCAAGCCCAATTACGTATTGCATTGACCAAGACCAAGGCATATGATTCCGTGCCCAAGGATGAAATTGGAAGAGACAGAAAAATCCATCTTGCACACTTACCCGATCGGATTTCCACTTACCCGATCGGGTATGTTTGCTGTTGAGACGTTTCTTGGCTCTTCTTCTACCAAGTTTAAATGAGTGATTAAATGCTTTGTCTAGGGGATGAATCTAGACACATTTGACCAACCTCTCTTTAATGCAAGCCTTAATGGTGCTTTATTAGGTTGTCGAGGGGATGAATCTGGACACATTTGAGCAACCTCTCAACCCTATAAATAGCCTAGCCTCCACACACAACATCACACACCTTTCTTACAATCCTCTTCTCTTCTCTTCTTACATTTCCTCTTTAGATTAGGAGGAAGGGAGAACTAGTCTCTCTTCTCTCATTTTCTTCTTCTTTAGTCTTTAGTTCTTAGTTTATTTCTTTCCTTTCCATATCAAAACTTTAGTTTAGATTAATAAGAGTTTCAATCTTTGTAGTCTACTTTGTTGGGTACAAGTGTTGTAATTCAAGGATCGTTTATTATTTGCAAGGATTTTCTATTATTGTTATCATTATCGTCATTGATCGTCATATAGGTATTTCTATTTTATCCCTTGTTTAATGTTCTTATTGTTTTCCGTTTGATTGTTATTCGCTTTACACATTGTCTTAGATTCATTTTAGTACCGTTATAATCGTTGTTTCATTTCCTAGATTATCAATTAGCGTCGTTATTATCACCATATAAAAAGTCAAAACCAAATAAACATGTCTATCCTAGTTTTCATTGTTAATATCATTTTAGACATAGATATCTTCATGAGTGAGTAGTCATCCTTTCTAGGGTGTAGGGTAGCCATGTTAGATTGATTAAAAGATGTTAATTGGATAAAGAAATTGTGCCTTTAAAACATTGTGTCTATGCATGTTTGGATTGTAATGATAGTTAACGATTTTTAGCTAAAATCATTTGACTAGTATGGAATTCTTTTCCAAGGTAGATATACAGGAATTGAATAGACAAAGCGTGACGTAGTGGATTAAGACCTAGTAAATCGCACTAAAAGACTGCTAGACCATCTGATCTATGATTGTAATGAACACGCCATTCTTACGAACGCTCAATGAATTATTTGCATATCCTAAATCCAATTTCATCAATATATCAATCTACATGTGTGAACCTACTTTCCTAGATGCTTTTCATTACTTGCTTTACTATTTTTATTTTGTTTTTATTTATGCTTTATATTAGTTTAGATATCAAAAATCTCAAAACCCAGATAATCATTAGATAGAACTCAATTGCGAGACAATTCACATTCCATAGGAAACACCATCTTCCTGAGGATCGACCCCTACTTCCCTAATTACATTAATTTGTTATTAGTCTAGTCTGGGTAATTTATCTTTGTATTGGGCTTGCGACAGGCCTGATCATAAGAAGATCCTATATCTTCTCTCCTCTTCACTATATGTATGGAGTACCTATCTAAAATTCTTAAGTTTGCCTCAGAGAATTACAGTTTTAAGATTCACTCTAAGTGTGCTCACATGAAGCTTTGTCATCTCATGTTTGCAGATGACTTACTTCTCTTTTGCAAGGGGATAAGATGTCCATTATGACTATGCTGAGGGCCTTTCATACGTTTTCAAAAACCTTAGGGCTAAAGTTAAGCCATGGTAAATCAAATGCTTATTTCAATAGTATTAATCAGCAGGACAAGGAGGAGATTCTGCAGATATCTGGTTTCACTGAAGCGCAGTTGCCCTTCAGATATATAGGGGTTGCCTATACAAACCACCAGACTCACCAAAGATGAATGCAAATGACTTACTGTTAAAAGTGTGGCTAGGACCACGAGTATAAGAGCTAATAAACTTCTTATGCAGACATGCTTACTCTAGTCTAGTCAGTCTTAGCAACTTCTCATAATTATTGGGCCCAGTGGCGGACCCAGGAGTTTAGAAATGGGGGTCATATTTACAAAAACAAATTGTCGAAAATAGAGCAGAAATAATAATTCCTCAGTGCCTTAACATAATAACCATAACGTTTAGAAAATTGGAAATTATCTCACGACATTTCATATTCTAAAATCTTCATAAACAATTAAAATAAGCTTTTGATTATGAAGACATAGAATAATTATTTGACAATGAGGTAAACAATAAAGGTTAGTTTTTATGTCATTTTTAGGATTTTAAAAGACTAAAAACTTTGCTTTTATTTATCAATCTTATATAGAACTCAACATATATAACGTATTTGAAATTATTAAACAGTACGGAGTATGAAATAAGAGTTCTTAGCTTGATGGTTAAAAGTTGTCTAAGGATAGACAAAAAATACTTTCAACATTCATGACATAATAACAAAAAGCTTAAGAAGTGTCAAAAAAATTAGGAAAACATTTTAGTCGACTGAAAATAAAATAAAAGGAAAGGGGAGGAGTTTTTGGAAGTTAATGGTGTAAGAGAGAAAATAACAAAAATGATTATATCCCAAGGCTTGAACCCTCATCATTCTTCCCAAAGTCAATGCACTTATCCGCTAGACCACAACCTCTTTATTTGTTGTAACAGCACACTTATTGTATAAGTTCTTTTTAATTTTTTCTTTTTATATATAAAAAAAATTAGAAATGTGATACACAGGTTTCGCGATCCTTTCCAAAGTGTGGTGCACGGGACACCATGGCTGGAGAAGCAAGGGACAAGCATAAAAACACGCATTTGTGGAGTCGCCACCAACTTTTGTGGGAAGTTGGAACCGTTCAAATACTTTATGTCATGTCAAGACACAAAGTGATGACATGAATACTAAGAACTCGTTACCCTTAGCATTCTATGTCTAGAATAACTCTCGTGGATGCCAATGAACACGGATGTTCATAGTGATCTGGAGTAAGGGGTGAAGGTACGTATTAGGAAGTTCTTTTGATCGAACACCTAATCCTGCCCGCCTCGATAACGGCCTCTACTAATGATTAGGTAAACTCTTCTGTTATCGATGTGTTGTCGGTTATATGCATGCTATGCAACATCCACGTTTTAATCCTAGCATGTGAATGTAGACTAGTCGGTTGAACATGTAGTTTAACAATTAATTAGGTCGAATTGGGATTTAAGATTGATTGGCATGTGAGAACACAAGTAATTAAATCATACAATAAATCAATAGAACTATAAAAGAAATATTACAATTGATTACAACAAATATGGGATCTATGTCGGAAGTATGTTTGAAAGATTAATTGAAACAAAGAAATTAATTAATGAAACTAAATGAACCAGATTAGCATTGATAATATGATTAATAGTCAGTTAATTACCTAATTAAACTACGTCAAAGCGAACCAGGAAGTTCAGAGACAGAAACTAGCCCGGAGCAGGCGCAGCAGGAGGTGCGTCCTCTGGAAGAGGCGCAGCACTCTGTGCGTCTATTCCTGAGTTGTGTTATGGCTGTGAAGCCATAATCGTAAACAGTTAGTGTTCGTTGGTGATTTACGGTTTATTAATGATCTATAAGTCGAATTTAAGTGATTTAAGTCATATTAATTACACTAACTATGTCAATGACGAATTTAGAGACTAAATATGGACAGATCTAACCTTTAAAGACAAAATTGATAGATGACAAAAACCCACTAATATTGACTACTAGGGATTTGAGTCAAGAACTTAAAAAAAAAAAAAGACTAAAGAAAAGGTTAAAAACACATTTGGCATAAATCCGACATAAATTTTACATTAAATGAAATAAGTAAAATACAAAAGATGGATTAAACACCCTCAGACTTACATGTTGACGAAACGAGATATGAACTAAAGTTATCGATTTAGCGACAGCTCGACTCGAATGTAAATAAAGTTCCCTCGTAAGAGGAACGGTCGATTAGTTAAGATTGATTAAAATTGATTATTGTTGTGTTGGTCAAATTGGTAGGTCAAATGCAAACGAGACAGGTACCCAGAAGGATATGAGCTTACGTGGTCGATTGATCAAGCACGTAGTTGTCGATTATGCTTAGAGCAAGGTCTAGAATGCAAAGAGAGAGATAGAAGGGGCGGAACACTCACGTACCTTGAAAGTGTGCACGAACCTCTCCTTATATAGGGAGAAATCCGAAGATTTTGGAATAACTCGAACACGGAAAGAAATCTAGAAAATATTCCGGAAACAAGAAAACAGAGTTGGGGAAGGGGCGCAGCAGGGACTGCGACTCTTGGAAGAGGTGCAGCTCCTGCTGCGTTACTTCCTGAGTAGTTTCTTACTTTGAAAGTAAGATTTCCGCGTTTCTTTATGGGAATTGCGGTAGATTTCGAATTCTTTTCTAAATAAAACACGAATATATTTTACGAAGAAGGATAAGTTTTGAAACATTAAAATATCCGGAATATTCTCGAGCGTTCAGGCAGGGTTTTAAAAGACGGTTTATAGAAAATAAAGCGGTTTTTGACCCAGACTCCAAAATGACTCTAATGACTGTCAAAACGACCGTATCGGCACGTAGATGACGACCAAGGGGTAGACACAACATTAGTAACGACCAATAACTAAGATGCTTATATAATCCACTAGGATCATTATTACAACACACAATTACTTGCAAAGTCAGTAGGTACAATATCAAAATTAAATACGAATTTGCAAAACTTCAATTCACACAGAAATTTGTCACTGATAAAGTGAGTTGCGTATATTACAAGTTTCACATAAAACCTCTATATTTTGACTCATACTCTAACCTAGTGGTCAACCACATGCTCAAATCCCAGGGATACTTCCTAGGGATGCCGTTAAACCTTACCAGGAAGAGTACCTTGCACCTTACAAAAAAAGAGAACTCTGGAAAGATACCATTGGGATTGGGATACAAAACCACGAAAGAGGAAGCTTTTAGAAATGCTTACTCAAGTCCAAAATCGTAAGAGTGAAGGAATCCAGATGCAACCTTATCTCCCTACTCTAAACGGATATTTCGTTAGGAAAGAATGCCAAGAATACTTTCATGGGTTTCCCGAGCCTTGGCACTACAGAGGAATACAACTAGCTGGAATCAAGGTCTTCCACGATTGCTACTTTATTCCCTCAAAAACAGATCCTACCGTCAAAGCTCGCCAGACACCTTGTTTAGACGAACAAACAGTTAGCCTTCTGTTTGGAGAAGATCCATTTGTCAGAGCTACACAGGATGAGATCATTACAATGATACTTCAGGACGATCATTTCAACCCCGCAGCATTGATTAGCGACGCTGGCTCAAGCCAGCCGAAAGGATGGAGAAAGTCGAACAAATGGACCAACAACCAAGGAAAACTCTTCAAAGTCACTGCTGGGGAATGAGAGATGTTCAAAGGAGAATCCGAAGACAATGAATTCGAGTCAGAGTCGGAGTCGGAGTCGGAGTCGGAGTCGGAGTCGGAGTCGGAGTCCGAGTCAGAGTCTAGCGAAGTACCTAGAGAGTCTTCTCCTGCTGTCACCCCCCATCCCTTTGTTTCTCCTAGCTTAGCATCTAATAATAATAACAGTTTGTGGAATGTCCCAACAACTGTTCCTTTAACGCCTCTGACTACTGAACATATGGCCTCTTTGTTTCAGTGATTTTCAAAATTTAATATGAATAAATCAGATTCTGCTTACTCCTTGTGTTTTTTTAATGCAATTCTGTTTATGATGACAATGAGGATAATCCTGATCCAGACTCGATCGACTTACCTCCCATATGATCAAAGAAATATTACAAGAAGGGAAAGGGGCACCAGTCATAGAAAACACTGAACCCATCAACGTAGGGACCGAACTAGAACCCGAAGAACTTAGAATAGAGACAACCCTAAATCCGACTGAGAGGGCCAGTTTCGTAGACCTCCTACACAAGTTCAAAGACGTTTTCGCTTGGTCTTACAAAGACATGTCAGGGATCGACATGGATATCGCAGAGCACCGAATTCCGATCAAGCCAGGCTTCAAACCCGTAAAACAGAATTTCCGTCGGATGAGGACTGAATGGGCTCTTAAGATCAAGGAAGAGGTCGATAAGCAATTCACAACCGGATTCATTAAAGTTTATGAGTATTCTGACTGGGTAGCTAACGTAGTACCCGTACCCAAAAAGGATGGGCGAATCCAGGTTTGTGTTGATTTCAAAGACTTAAATAAAGCAAGTTATAAAGACGACTTCCCTCTACCGCATATCGACATATTGGTAGATAATACAACAGATCACGCATTGTTATCCTTCATGGATGGGTATGCCGGGTATAATCAAATCAAAATGGGCGAAGAAGACATGCATAAAACAACTTTCGTCACTCCATAGGGCACATACTGCTACACAGTTATGCCATTTGGACTAATTAATGTTGGAGCTACATACCAACGTACCGCAACTACGTTATTGCATGACATGATGCATAGAGAAGATAAGGTATATGTAGATGATATGATTGTTAAATTCAAAGCCAGGAAGGGACACATTAACAATGTTCGCAAGTTCTTCCTCAGACTGCGCAAATATAACATGAGACTCAATTGCATTCGGAGGAACTTTAGGCAAACTCCTAGGACATGTCGTTAGTCAGAGATGAATAGAAATTGATCTATCAAAGATCAAAGCTTTATTCGAAATGCCACAACCTCAAACAGAGAAGGAAGTTAGTGGTTTCTTGGGCAAGGTAGAGTATGTGAGTCAGTTCATATCGAAACTCACTATGATTTGTGAACCTATTTTCAAAAACTTAAAGAAAACAGATCATACCATGTGGGATGATGATTGCCAAAAGGCATTTGATAGAATCAAGGAGATATTAGCCAAACCACCAGTTTTGATGCCTCCCCAACAAGATGAACCTCTTGGTTTATATCTCACAGTCACAGAAACAACCATGGAGGATATGCTCTCACAAACTGTTGGGAAAGAAGAAAGAGCCATCTACTACCTTAGTAAGAAGTTCTTAGAATATGAGTGCAAATACACACCTCTCGAAAAGACATGCCTCGCTATTGTGTGGGCAACAAAGAAGCTACGTCATTACATGTTTAGCTACTCGGTCAAGGTGTATGATAGGATATATCACACACCTATGCAAAGATAAATTTCCCTAGACACAAATAAATGTAGTACGAGGGGTCGAACACAAGGAGACGGGAATTTCGCTATGAAATGCTATGAATGGACTACTATCAAAGTCGGTTTAATGGTTTGGTTTGGTTTGATGGTAAGCTAACTATGATGTAAATTCAATAATATTAAAAGAGTCTAGGGGAGTCGAGTCACTCATGCAAATACGTAAATGCTCATGTTAAACATAGGAATTCTTAATAATGTTAATTGTTTAGGCTAAAGACACCCATATCTCGATATTAGTGTCAACCTTAGGTCGAGTCCTAGAGAACTTTCGTTATGACTAGAGTCGTCCTACTACACATGCTTAGTCTAATCTGATTCCGTGCCTCTCGACTTGTAGAATGAATTAACAAATTTAATCAATGCAATTGGCCAAATAACAAAGATTAACAAAACAATATAAGCATGTGATAGAAACAGTTTATCAATATTAGTTCATCCTTATTTTAACATTTACAACTTACTAATTATGCATGGCTTCCTTAATCCCTAGACAAATGAAACTACTCACTCATATTTATAATTAAACTAATACTATTTGATATAATAAGCATGATGAATATGAAATTATAAAGGAAATCAACTTGTTAATAAAATGTACTACACTAAGTGAATGACAAACTAACAATTCTAATGTAGAAAACAATGAAACTATGATTAACTAATGCTACGATTAACTAAATGATTCGTAAGGTAAATGACGGAAATGAATACTATCATATAATTAGAATTAGGATTACCGTAATAGAGAAATATAACTCGGAAATGAAGAACAAATAACCCAAATGCTTGAATGGAAAGATTGAATTACAACTTTGAAATGTAACCAAGTGTTTGACAAAGTAATAACTAAAAGTTTAACTAGATATGAAACTAAGAGAGACTTGTGTGCTTAAGCTAAAGCTATGAAAGATATGTGAAATATGAGTAAAAGATATGATAAAAGATATCCCTAAGTGTCGAAGTCCCTCTCCTTTATATAGGGAGAGGGGACTTGAAACGCTTGAGTCACAGAAGCCAAACCCTGATCGGGGCCTGGTAACCCCGATCGGGGCCTCCTCAATCCGGGTACATTGTCTTAATTTATCCATTTAATGCTTAAGGAATTCTAAGCTATGCCTTTAAATACCTTAATTCTCCGGTTAATTGCATAGTTTAGGGTTTCCTTGATCATCTAAAGGAGTATCATATGCTTGAGTTTGTGGGCTCCTTGCTTTGGGCTTCATTTTTGGTTTTCTTTCATTTTCATTTCAATCCATTTCACAAATCTTCATGCTTGGCTTGTCCTTCTCCTTTCATGGTCCATTCTTGTTTCCATTAGCTTGTTGGACTTTGGTGCTTGCTAATTGTGTTAGGAAAAAGCCTCTAAATGCTTAGATTCCTACAAAACATTGCAAAAACGAGCAATGCACCTCGAACACGTAATTAGCTCATAAAAATACTAAACAAAGTGTAGTAATCATGTAAAATCGAGCTAAATTAGGGAGTAAAATCATATAAAAACTAGACATATCAAACTCCCCCAAGCTAAACCCTTGCTTGTCCTCAAGCAAGCACATAAGACTAAGACAAGAGAAGAAAACAATGAAGTCCCCACAATTGCAATATCCAATTTTAAACTATCAAGCATAATGACTCAAATCCCGAAACAACATGGGCATAAGGATAATGCAAAAACATGGATGAGATTTACATGGCGGTGTAGCATGAAAGACTTCAATTGAACTTTTCGGCTCTTGCATGATCTTTGGACTTATGGACTCTTACGATACACTCAAACTCATTTTAATGTGAAAGGATTTTTGTAAGTAGAACTCACCTATCCTCGACTCATGAGAGTGTGCCCGCAATCTAATATGGTAAAAATTTCAAAACTAGAAGCCAAAAACATTCAAATGCAAGCATGAAAAAAGAAACCATAGGTAAGAAGAAGGTTAATAAGAAATGGGTAAGAAAGGAGAACAAATGATTTATGGTATGTGAGGCTAAGTCAAGCTAGCAACAACCATATGTAAGGATGCTCAATCCCAAAACTATCCCAAAATTTCCAATACAATTCTTAAGAAAAACTCTCCAAAATATGTAAATAAAATATGAGAGTTTCTTAAATCATGTTTTTCTTCTTTTTTTCAACATTCAAGATATGCTTTTTTTTTTTTTTTTTTTTTTTATTGCCATCATTTTTTTCATTTTTTTCATCCCAAAGCATTAAGGCCAAGCTCACAATGATATTTCAAAATACAACAAATCCTAAATGAGCATCCAAACACAAATTAATCAAGGCTACTAGCTCAACAAGGTAGGCAATTTATATGTAGCTAAGGTAGATTTTTGTGAATGGGTTCAAAAAGGCAATTTTATCATGTGAATGGCTCCAAAATGCTAACATATGAATGCATGCTTATAAAGAAATGAAATTAAAACCATACTTGTGCGTATTTGATGTAGCACAAACCATAAGGAGACCTACACTCACCTAAGAGAGACCGAATATGGATGTATCGATCTAAAGAGGCTCTACCTTACCAATTTGTGGCTTGCCAAAAGTCAAGATCAAGCTTATTAGGTTCAATTTCAATCTTCCACCTACTATGTCAAGACATCCCCACAAATGCAATTATCCCGTCAAATAATAGAGAATCATTAGCTTTTAAGCTAAAATTGGGATATACAAATGGGTACAACTATGTAAACCATGATCAAAGTAGGCAAGCAAAGCATATGAGGCACACAAATTTCAAAGTTTCATAAATTTTCTAACTAAATACAATTCCTAACTAAAATGCAAATGCAATCCCCCCCAAAGCTAAACACAACATTGTCCTCAATGTGCCAACATGTAAAAACACCCAAGCTAACCGTAAAAACAGTTTAAAGCACAAAACAGGGAAGACAAGAGGTTAATATTTAATGGGGAGTGGGAAAAATACAACTAAAGTGCAAAGCAAAAAATAACTTACTAGACTAGCTAGCCTCCCCCAAGCTAGTATGTATACGGGGGATACCTTCATGCATCAATCAAGTAAAGGGCCAAAAGTTGAAACCCTTCCTACCCTTCTTCTTACCACGACCACCTCCCGAAGTATCACCACTACCACTAGGCTCATCACTTTGAAGATGAGTGACATATTCACCAATATTTTGCCCACTTCTAAGCCCCTCTCCATAGATACTATAGGCACCACCATAACCACCACCATAGCCTCCACCATAGCCTCCTTGAAATGCTTCAACTCCATAATTCGAACCACAAAAATCCGGACCGGCAACATAGTGAGTAGAAGTACCTGCATCATGGTTAGGAGGAGGGAATCCATCCGAGGGATAATGATAAAAAGATGGATGCATTCCCTTGGGTCGAATCACCCCTTGCCTAGCAAAGTGATCATAAATAGGATACAATGCAAGCCTTTGATCATCACGAATAGCATCAATACTAAGATTAAGGTCACGCATCATATCCGTCACACCAAGGCTAGATGTGGAATGACGTGCTTGAGTTGGTGGAACTCGAGCACGACGGTCAACGACGGTAGCTCGCTCACCTCTAAGTGGAAAATGGTAAGTGGGTCGAATAAAGGGGCAATTCTCACGTCGGAGTTTGGTATGGACCAAAGGTTGAAGCTCTCCCGTCTCTCCTGGTAGTGTAATAGAGTCTTGATTACCAATCCTCCAAATCATATCCGGGTGGGAACTCCGAAACCAATTACATGATAGTAAATAGTCATAATCTAGTCCATCCCCCCTTTCCCGACTCTCCAAAGGAACCAAATCGGTGGTATCTTGATTAAAACGGCAAACACTGTGGGAAATTCTAGTAACCAACCCACCCAAAACAATGGACCAATTTTTTGCATTACATTGTTTGGTCAAGTGGCTAGCAAATGTGTAAGGAATATTCATTTCCCACTCGGCATCACCGTTTACATTAAGAAAGGCACCTAAAATTTCAATCTCGATACTCCTCACCAAGTGAGGCTCATTCCTCCCAAAGAAAGTCCACCCCATAAATCGTTGCCAAATGCGAATTTCGGGGTAATGGATGTATTGGTGAGGGGTATGGTCCCAACCAGTGAATGGGTAGTGAGAAATGGATGCCCAAGTCAATTCGGGTAGGTAATCTTTGGGTGATTCGGTACACAAACCCTCACATTGTAAAGCAAAAATCTTAGCAAAGTCCAACAAATCCATACGATAAGCATTATTAAACAATCGGAATGATACAAAATGGACAAACCCTTCACGTTTTGATTTATGAAACTCGAAAGAACTCAAAAACTCAAGTGTGAGTTCGGGAAAGGTTAGATAATTCATTTTGTAACAAGCTATCATACCAAGAGTTTTAAATAAAGCCTTAACTTGTTTATCAATTCCGATTCTTTTCAAAGAAGCGTGATTGATAAACTTAGTTGATTTCATACCTTTGGAGCGTAGGAGGACCCAATTATCCCATTGTTTTTATCACTAAAGACCACTCAGGGATAATCATCATCATGCCATTCCGGTACATCGAGCATTTCAACATCCTCCGCAGCTCGGGGGGATTCCGCATCACCTCTTCTTCTCTTTGGAGCACCTTGGGTATGAGCTTTTCTAGGTGCCATTTTTCTGAAACTTTAAGACGAAATTTTAAGACGAAATTTCATCCTAAGGCTACTAAAATCCATCCAAATAACAATAATAGAACAAACTAGTAAGCTAATTCATCCTACAAACATTAATAGAGCACAAGACAATCAGTTTTTAGCATAATGAAGCACAAAATCAATTTCTCCCAATTTGAGTTAGGGTTTGATAAACTTGATTAAATTGATTGAAATGGATGAAATTGGAGATAAATGAAGGCAAAACTTACTTGATGATGGTGATGAAAGAATGATTCTTGCAAATCAATGAAGGAATTGATGTTTCCTTTGAGTTTAAGTGAGAAAATGAAGAAAATAGAAGAAGAAGTGTACCGTCGGGTTGGAATGAGGAATGCTGAAATGAGAAATGCGTACAAAAAAGAATAAAAGTCAGACGCCTAGAATAATGAAACCCCGATCGGGGCCTGGGAACCCCGATCGGGGTTTGCCCTCTGTAAGTCCCTGACTTTTTTTTTCCGTGTTTTGGATTATTAATTCCCCGAACGGGTTTCCGTGCTTGTGGATGCGTGAATTTCCCCATCGACTCTTCTTGTCTTCATTTTTCACCTAAAAATAAAAAACAAACATCGTCAAGTCTACTGAAGTCTAAAAAAACGAGAAATTACGGAAAATAAGAAAATAAAGAAAATAAAGAAAATAAAATGAAAGAAAACAAAAGCTTGGGTTGCCTCCCAAGAAGCGCTGGTTTAACGTCCCGCACGACGTATGAAGTTTTAGTCGGTTCAAGTGTCCATGCGAACTCCCTCGATTATCCCAACGATCGCATTCTTATGGTAGACCTTCAACGATGGCCATTGACTTTGAATTTTTCGCGATTAGTGGTCATCACTTCAACGAAACAAAACTTGTTGACATTTGTGATGGTATATGGTCCGGACCACCGCGATCGTAATTTTCCCAGAAATAGATTGAGTCGGGAATTAAAAAGCAACACCTTATCACCGATTTGAAACTCCTTCTTCAAAATCCTCTTATCATGCCATCTCTTTATTTTCTCCTTGTAAAGACGGGAGCTCTCATAAGCTTGTAAACGGAACTCATAAAGTGCATTCAATTGTAACATCCTCTTTTCACCACTAAACTTGGAATCCATGTTGAGCTCCTTGATTGCCCAATAAGCTTTATGTTCTATCTCAACGGGGAGATGACACGCCTTTCAATAGACCAACCTATACGGTGAAGTACCAATAGGTGTCTTATATGCGGTATGGTAGGCCCACAAGGTATCATCAAGCTTCATGCTCCGATCCTTTCGTGACTTGGAACCAAGTTTCTCGAGTATGGACTTGAGCTCACGGTTAGAAATCTCCACTTGGCCACTAGTTTGTGGATGATAAGCCAAGCCTCTTCTATGATAGACCCCATATTTCTCCAATAAGGTATCAAGTTGTTTCTCACCAAAGTGAGTACCACGGTGTGAGAATATATCTGTATACATCCCTTTAATCTTACAGGATTATAATGAAATTACGATTTATATGATTAACGGGTCATAAACAAAATTGCATAAAATCAAAAGGATTAGGAATAACCTTTAGTCCTCGCAAATTCGGCCTAAGAACAGATATCAAAGCAGATATCCTCCTAATCGTCTCACCCAAGATTGATCGAGAAATGCCCTTCTCCTTTGCTAGAAAGATAATTAAAAGTTACTGTTAACTTTTAGGTTTTTGTGTTTTTGTGTGATGGTGGCACAAGTGAGTGTGAAATTAGGTTTAGAATTTTTTTCCTACTCTTCCCTATCTCACGGCACTCCCTAGGGTTTTATGAGGAGATTTGTCTCCTCAAAACCACTACCCATGGACAGAAAAATCCTCAGTGTATTTGGACTATTTTCCGGTTATATTAGCTTCCATTTAATATAATGTTATACATATTATATTTGTCTAATATGTTGTCATACATTAATAAGGTCCATTACAACATTTTGCAGTGGATATATTAACATAACAATTATTATGACAATCATATAATATATACTTCAATTATAAATATCAGTATATTTATAATCCTGCTAATTAAATATAACGGTTTATGTTTAATTACGAGCTCACATTATATACTACAACTAAATATAACATTTTATATTTAATTTCGAATTACAGTTAATTCGTCTTAGCTAA
>JAIUZE010047888.1:0-23815 GCA_022085475.1 Heliosperma pusillum | reverse complement strand
TAAGATAATGATGATCAAGAACTAATTGAATTGAAAAATAATTTAGGTAGAGATTAAAAATATATTCAATAATTTAGCTATCTTCTCCGTATTAAGGAGATTTAAGAGATGTTCAGAACCAAAACACAGATGTTAATTACTCTAGGTGCAGGGACCTTATGTATAACTAGTAGACGTGGCTATCGTGTCGTTCGGATCGGGTTTGCGCCTTATCGACTTATGACGACGTCCGGGATGGGCTCAGATTGCATACAGGTCGAGTTATTCGGGTCAATTTATAGCTCATTTTGGGTCGGGTTCAAGTCATTTTTAGGTCCGGTCGTTAAGATAAATCTGTCGAGTTCTGGTTGGGTTGGATCGAGTCATTATCATGCTCATTTCTAGGTGGGTCATTATCGGCTAGGGTAACTATATATGATAATTTGTTGAGTCTAGTCGGGTTTGATTCGGATTTTGCTTGGTTTGGCTCATCAATCTATTAGCCGGATGATTTTTTCCGAATATTTTACCAGCTTGAGTTGAGTTGGTCATTATTTAGCGAAGTTTAAGGTCGGTTAATTTTAAATACGAAGTACTATATAAAGTTGTTCAAAATGACGATTATTTTGTCTTTATCGCCTTGACTTTTCATTTCTATCAGGGTAATTTTTCGTGTTAATGTCGGTTATTATTTGGATCGGGTTAACTTTCTATATAGCTTTCGTGTTATCATTGGGTTGGGTGAGCTGTCGGGTTCGAGTTTGGGTTGGCCTTCATCGGGGTTGGTCGGGCTAAGGGTCATTATCGAGTCGGTTGGTTTCACATTGCAACAGTTTTTAGTCCCATCGAGTCAGGATTGCTCAGGTTCAGGTCGAGATAACCGGGTCAGGTAAGACTCGTTTACTCTACGTATAAGTCGTTTGTGGTTTGTGGTTTGCGCGTAGCTACGAGTCTATGACGATGAGACAAGAAATTTATTGGGTTTGACAAGTAGAAGAGTGGGACATGAAATTTTTGGCTGCAATCCCAACAGTCCAAGCCGATAGGGCCGGTCCCAACCTATTGTCATTTGGAACTATGCAAAAGGTCTTCTACTGTATTACTTTTATTTTGAACGCAGGTCTCCTTCTCTTGTCAGGGACATACTTCCTCCGTTCAACTCTAATCTAGCACTTTCTTTTTTGTACACTATTCACAAGCGATCATAGAATTGCAATTTTCTCTCAATATATAAGTAAAAAATATATTCATGTGTGATCAGGGGCAAACCCAGGATTTCAACTCTGGGGTAGCAAAATTATTAAGACTATAAATATTCACAAAAACGGAAAATCACCAAAATATGTGTTACATACATATAAAATTTCAAAATACAAACGCACAACCAACAATCAAATGAACGCTCAATATTAACTTAAAATTTTCATTTTATAATCTATAACTTATCTTTATTTTATTTTTCAACTATAACTTTTATTATATAACTTTATGATACAAAAGGCGCTTAACCATTGCAACGTAATGGTTTAGTTTTTTCACATTATAATTCGACAATTTATATTCATTTTATTTTTCGATACAATTCTGATACTTTATTAATTATTTAATTAAAAAAGTTTAACCATTATAATAAACATAATCATGAAGTAATATAGAAAACAAAGTCCCTAGTCTTCATTCTATTAAAACAAGAACATTTAAAGTCACCACATTGATCCACCTCATCATGTTAGTTTTCATTTTATTTATTTTGTCTTTTTTTGTCTTTATTCTTTTTTCCGCATTTTATTTATCAGTTTGCTTTTTTACACTAAAAGAATACAATAATTTCAACATGTAACTTTCTAATAATCCTAAATTATGAATTAAAATTTTACCTTAATAAAAAATTATATTGATATGTCAAAAATCTTGAAAATTAATAACTTAAAATTACAATCAACAAAAAAATACTCAATTATATCATTTCACATTACACCGTTTTACTAAAGCAAAAAAATAAAATTCAATAAATAAGTTCATAAGAACCTACAGCTTTAGTTAGATTAATTAAAAATTCTTCATTATATTAGAACAAGAACATTTAAAGCCATCACATTGATCCACCTCATCATGTTAGTTTTCTTTTTTTTTTCCTTTTTTTTTTCTTTATTCTTTTTTCCGCATTTTATTTATCAGTTTTTTTGACACTAAAAGAATACAATAATTTGAACATGCAACTTTTTAATAATCTTAAATTATGAATTAAAACTTTATATTAATAATAAATTACATTGATATGTCAAAAATCCTGGAAATTAAAAATTTAAAATTATAATCAACAATAATTTACTCAATTATATAATTTTACCTTACATCGTTTTACTAAAGCAAAAAAATAAAATTCAATAAATAAGTTCACAAGAACCCACCGCTTTAGTTAGATTATTTAAAAAATTTCATTCTATTAAAACAAAAACATTTAAAGTTACCACATTGATCCAGCTCATCATGTTAGTCTTCTTTTTCTTTTCTTTTTGTCTTTTTTTGTTTTTATTCTTTTTTTCCGCATTTTATTTATCATTTTGCTTTTTTACACTAAAAGAATACAATAATTTGAACATGCAACTTTTTAATAATCCTAAATTATGAATTAAAACTGTACATTAATAATAAATTACATTGATATGTCAAAAATCCTGAAAATTTAAGTGCTTAAAATTACAATCAACAAAAAATTACTCAATTATATAATTTCACCTTACACCGTTTTACTAAATCAAAAAATGAAATTCAATAAATAAGTTCATAAGAACCCACCGGTTTAGTTAGATTATTTAAAAAGCAGTCATTTTTAAAATATCAACATTAATTACTCATCTTCATTCTATTAAAAAAAACATTTAAAGCTACCACATTGATCCACCTCATCATGTTAGTTTTCTTTTTTTTTGTCTTTTTTTGTCTTTATTTGTTTTTCCGCATTTTATTTATCAGTTTGCTTTTTTTACACTAAAAGAATACAATAATTTGAACATGCAACTTTTTAATAATCCTAAATTATGAATTAAAACTGTACAGTAATAATAAATTACATTGATATGTCAAAAATCCTTAAAATTAATAGCTTAAAATTACAATCAACAAAAAATTACTCAATTATATTATTTCACCTTACACCGTTTTACTAAAGCAAAAAATCTTCATTCTATTAAAACAAGAACATTTAAAGTCACCACATTGATCGACCTCATCATGTTAGTCTTCTTTTTATTTTTTTTGTCTTTTTTTGTCTTTATTCTTTTTTCCGCATTTTATTTATCAGTTTGCTTTTTTACACTAAAATAATACAATAATTTCAACATGGAACTTTCTAATAATTCTAAATTATGAATTAAAACTATACATTAATTAAAAATTACATTTATATGTCAAAAATCTTGAAAATTAATAACTTAAAATTACAATCAACAAAAAAATACTCAATTATATCATTTCACCTTACACCGTTTTACTAAAGCAAAAAAATAAAATTCAATAAATAAGTTCATAAGAACCCACTGCTTTTGTTAGATTATTTAAAAATCTTCATTCTGTTAAAACAAAAACATTTAAAGCCACCACATTGATCCACCTCATCATGTTAGTTTTTTTTTTGTCTTTATTCTTTTTTCCGCATTTTATTTATCAGTTTTTTTTTACACTAAAAGAATACAATAATTTGAATAAGCAACTTTTTAATAATCCTAAATTATGAATTAAAACTTTATATTAATAATAAATTACATTGATATGTCAAAAATTCTGGAAATTAATAATTTAAAATTATAATCAACAAAAATTTACTCAATTATATAATTTCACCTTACACCGTTTTACTAAAGCAAAAAAATTACTAAAGCAAAAAAATAAAATTCAATAAATAAGTTCAAGAACCCACCGCTTTAGTTAGATTATTTAAAAATCTTCATTCTATTAAAACAAAAACATTTAAAGTTACCACATTGATCCACTTCATCATGTTAGTCTTCTTTTTCTTTTCTTTTTTGTCTTTTTTTGTCTTTATTCTTTTTTTCCGCATTTTATTTATCAGTTTGCTTTTTTACACTAGAAGAATACAATAATTTGAACATACAACTTTTTAATAATCCTAAATTATGAATTAAAACTGTACATTAATAATAAATTACATTGATATGTCAAAAATCCTGAAAATTAATAGCTTAAAATTACAATCAACAAAAAATTACTCAATTATATAATTTCACCTTACACTGTTTTACTAAAGCAAAAAAATAAAATTCAATAAATAAGTTCATAAGAACCCACCGGTTTAGTTAGATTATTTAAAAAGCAGTCAATTAATAGATATTAGAGAATTTAGGTGATATTATTCTAATTTTTAAAATATCAACATTAATTACTCAATGCATGCATCAATAAACTATTTAACCTTTAATCCATGAAGTACAATATGGATCTAGAATATCCCATTACAAACTAAAATTTTAAAAAATGATTTTTAAACTGAAAAAATATTAAACCCCACAAATATTACATTATTTTGAACTTATCTTCTTTAATTTGGTTTTATAAAAATACAAAATTTATTAGATATTGATTTTTTGAACTTATCTAATAAATTAGTCATATGGTGGTACATACAGAGTAAAAATTACTAGAACTTATCTAATAAATTTATCAAAGATGCATACAAAAATTCTTTTGAACTTATCTAATAAATTAGTCATATATATGGTGGTCCAAATCGATTCTTAGCAAGTCTTGCTTAAGACGGTACTATTCGTCTTAAGTTTAACACGGGTCAAACAAAACCATATAGTGGTAATAAAGACAAAAAAATTCGTATTTTTCAGGGAACACATGGGATGATTTGATATGTATTTGACCCGTGTTAAGTTTAAGACGGATAATGTCCAGCTTAAATAGAATTTGTGATGGATTATTTGAAGTGTTTGGGTTTTGTTTATTCCTCAGTTCGGCCCACTTAAAAAAAAATAGATTGTACCCGTATAATTGCAAACTCATCAAACTAAAACGAGTCGAAATCATGTCGCTAAATTAAAGTATGCTAAGTTAAAATGTGTAAATGTGAATGAATAATAGTGTTATTTTCATTTCGCCGATGTTACATGTAACGATATTGCTTATTTTCTTTATTTTCCATATTATTTTATAATACGAATATATCGAACATACATACCTTAAATTGAAAAAAAAATTAAACTATGCACAAGTTGTCAAGTTATATTAATTTATTATTCATACTATGTTTTTTTTATTTTATAGTTGATAAGAGTCTACAATCAATACGGTTGGTTTGTGAAATAAGTCAATCATTATTGTCTAATACTCAAGTTCTCTACTCCCGGATATTACAAACTTTTCTCTGGCGTATTTCATACTGTGTTTTGCAAAGTAATGATGTTACACAAAATATACTATAATTTGTAAGTTTATTAGATTTTTTCTACTATTTCTAAATGATATATACGAAGTATTGTTCGAAGTTTAAATTTTAATTAACAGTTATTAAAATTTTATATCAATATTTATGCATTAAATCGAATATTTTCTATACAAGTTTAATATCAAACCCGTGCAATTTTGCACGGGGATAAAACTAGTGTACAAATATAATGGAATCAACAATCAAAAGAATTGCAATAAATAACAAACTAACGAAATGACGATAAGCTAATTATGAAAACAAGGAAAAAAAATTAGTGAAACTTTGTATCAGCCAAGGGTCGATCACCTGCTTAGTGGCTGCATAACCAACTACTTCACCACTGAATCACACAAGGAATGATGTCTAGTTTGTGCGTTCAATCTTACTTATTCTTACGCTGAGATTGGGGTAGCAGGATACAACAATCAAAACTGATTTTTTTTTCTTTGGGGTAGCCGCTGCTACCCCTTGCTACCAATTGGGTTCGCCCCTGTGTGTGATCTTATTTGATTCGTCTTTACGAGTACATTATTAATATATAACTTTTATAATTTTTGCAAACACGTAGCTAAAGATATTTACCGTGAAAAACTCGTCTCGGCAAATGTGAAATTTTTTTTTGGTAGAGTGGAGTTGAATGGAGGAAGTATATGTTACAAACAACAGTTCAAGTATTATTTATGTATTTAGATAAGACAAAACATAATGTTATTCCTTGAGTAGTATGCTTTTGTTTTATCTACCCATATGAGCAGTACTTGACATGTCGAACTTCCGACGGATTTATCCGTCACAAATGAGAATTCGTGTTATTTTGAAGGCAAGACATCATGGAACTATGCAAAAGTTCTTCTACGGTATTACTTTTCTTTTGAATGCAAAACATCTTCTCAAACGGCCTATTTTGTTTAAACGCGGTCTGATTTATGTGATCATTTTAATTTGTTGTTAGATATGACCAGCTTCAAACGTTTTGATTAGTTGGAGCGAGACCTTTCTATATTTTGAATTAATGGTTCAACGTAATGTTATGGTTAGCGGTGGACATTGGATGGGTTGAGTAAGTTGACACAATTCGAATAATGCTATTTGTACCCACTTTGACAATTCAATTGAGGATTCGAGAAGATCGAACTAATATAATTCGATCTGAATGTCTATTACAAATAAATAATTGTTCCTAAATAACTAATAATAAGAGATTTCAAATGAGTGGAATTCGAATGACATGATCCGACCAAATCTGATCTCAATTCTTGCAAACCTGACCAAAATAATTCGGCCCAAACTACTTTAATTCAAACCCCACACCTTTCTATTTAAATTGTCTGAGGAACTAACTGAAATGTGATAAAATGACGAAATAAATATTTAATACTAAAAATTAAAGGGCTTAAAAAAGAAATATGAAAACATGCTACTCCAAGTAGCTTTCTATTCCAACTAATTTATTTACTTAGTAGACTACTAATCAACAACTTACCAAATGCAGTCATAAAAGCTAGATGAAATTTTGGTAAAACAAGTAACTTTGGTCAAACAATCTAACTTATTTGTCTTGCCAAACGGGTTTTAATCATATCCATTGCATACATACATATTTAGAAAGAGTTATAAAAATCTAATATTTTAATTATTATCGTATTATTAAATGATACTTCCTCTATTCATATTCAAAAACATAACTTTTCGTTCACGCATTTGTCTATGCACAATTTATAGCATAAATATCTTTAATTTCACATTATAAAAAAAAAGTTGATATTCTTATTGTTCTTACAAAGACGAATCAAATAAGATCCCGAGTGATTACATTCTCTTATATATCTAAAGGAATATCAAAGATTATCCTCGCTTGTGAATAGTGTCAAAACTGAATGGTGTTTTTGGATATGTATGAGAGATGTATAAAAGTTATTTAAAATTAATTTTTAATTGTGATTGTAATCTAAAATAATAATATTTTTTTTATATAATTGTTATACCAATATAATCAATAAAAAAAAAAATATTTTAACCATACTCATGAATTATCTTTGACCCGTGTTGATTAGATCAGATCGAGTTTTGATCCCAAATCAGCAAGTTATTTCAAGGATTTTTTTATAACTGCTACCACAAGTAATCCATTTTTTAAAAATTGCTACCAAAGTAATATTTTTTTAAAGTACTACCATAATCATAGGTTTGTTATTAAAACACTACCCATTTATAATCAAATCCCCAAAAGTCACTTGAAAAGACCAAAATACCTTCACTTTAACCTCCCCTTCATTTGTTATTAGACTTAAAGCACTCTAAAGTCTTAACCTAACTATTTACCATTTATCAAATTTCTTCTTGTAATCCAAATTCACTTGCACATCATCTTCTCCATCACAATTCTTCTAATTATTATGAACAGTTTGCAAAGATTTCATCTACAATACTCATATTATCTCATCTACCTCTCCTTAAACCCCATCCCTTTGTTTACTCACCCAACTAAAATATATCAATCAATTCACCTTTTTTTCAATTAATTTGGTAAAATCCAAATTAAATCAAGATCATTTACTCTAACAAAACCTGAACTAATTAATTAAGTTCCACAAATTTTATAAATATCATCTTATATACTCATATTAGTAATTGTAATTTTCAGCATCTCCATTTGTTCTTCTTCATCATATCCCATTAGACTATCTACATCTCCAACATCAACTGAGTAATTGTATTTTTCTGTCACTCTCTTTGTTCTTTATCATACCCACTAAAAGAGCTACAACCATAGTTAGTTACCTTGTAATTTCTCTCAGAACAGAAACCCTTCGGCATAGCTACAAATATCGGAAAAAAACCAGATCTTTGACGCATAAAACATGAATTGTAACCCTAATTTGAAAATATTAAAGGTTAAATCACAAATTGAAGGGTCGAAAACTTTACCTGATGTTATGACGGATGTAAGAAAGATAAATAAACGCGTGAAGAAAGACAGCAGATTTACGTGGTTCACTAACAACTTGTTAGCTACGTCCACCGGCAGAAGGGAAGACTATTATTGATCTTGAGGAATTACAGATTTCAGTGTATACTCGTAAGAGTATTCAGATTTCAGATGACTCAGACAGATTTCTGAATAATTAAAACAGACAGCTTATGAGAGTTTATATAGTACTCTCATAAAAGATGTTTCCTAAACAGATTTAGGAAACCTAACACTATAGGAAACCCTATAGCAATTTCCTAAACAGACAAGGAAACTAAATAATAGTATCCTAAACAGACAAGGAAACTAAATAATAGTTTCTTAAACAAATAAGGAAACTAAATCAGATCAGAATCCGAACATATTCAAGGCATATTTTAACCCCTGATAAAATAGATTAACGGAAAAAGAATGAGAGTAGATTAACGGAGAGAAAATGAGAAAGAAGAAAAAAAAAAGATTAAGATAAAAGAATTGAAAGATTAATGGAGTAGGAGATAAATCTAAAACAAGAACTTGTGAGGAGGAGAGAAAGGGGAAGATAGGAAAAGAAAATATGATTAATCTAAAGATTTGAAATGAGTGGCTGAGATTCATCCATCTTGCCTCGTTTAATGAATTGGTATCGTTTTAACAACGAATTTTATGATTATGGTAGTAGTTTTTTAAAAAATATTACTTTTGTAGCAGTTTTTAAGGGCTCGCCTGGATTGGGAGTAATTATTACAGGAGTAATAGAGCTTAAATGAACTAAAAAGTGGAGGAAAGTAGTGAGAGTTGGAGATAGAAATGGGGGAAGATAGTGTAATAGTCCCTCCATTAAGGGAGTAATAGTTACCTACCTCCCACACAAGTAATCCATTACCTTCATATGGAGGTAATAATTCCTCCCTCACCTCCTTTTTCCACCCTCCACAACCACCCCAAACCACCAATCTCCTCCCATTTGTTCTTGTTTTAGCCTCTATTACTCCCGTAAAAATTACTCCCAATCCAAGCGAGCCCTAAAAAGTAGATTATTCGTGGTAAGAGTTATCAAAAAACCCTTATTTCAATTTAGGTCACATGTCCAAATTTACTTGTTTTGACGCGGTAAAAAACATACAGAGTCAAGTCGATTTTACAAGTCAGGTTAGATGTTAAATATGCTATACAAAAGACTTGTTCCAATTAGCTTGAGTAGTCTTCAATTATCATAGCTAGGTGATGACCGGTTTGTCGTCAAAACAAGCATCAAAAATAACCCAATAAAAGTAGTATAAAGGGGTCGAAATCCACGAGGATGGGGGAGGTCAACTACTAGTTCGATTGAATCCTATTCTAGCCTAAAATATGACGGATTGGAAAGTTAACTAAAAACTAGGAAAAACAAGTAATCGCTAAGTAATAAAGATGAAAACAATTAGGGGAAAGGCTAGGGTAAAGGGTTCACCTTAGGGGGATTTAATGGGTTAGTCGGGTAACTAGCGAAAGGGGTAAATAATTCGAGTAAAATCGATTGCCAATGTCTCAACAATCGATAATCATCAACAAGCTATCGCATTTGTCTCAAATCACCCATATAAACACTTAGTCTAATCGTCTCTACCACCGTCGCTTAAGAGAAGATCAAACCATGCTTGATAAAATGGTAACTTTCGTTCACACATTTCATCAAACACTTGGTGTTCATATGGGCAATACCCAAATCATTTACCACAAACTTGCTAATTAACCAACCTAATACCCCACATGATCCACCCTTAGGCTCCCCTAAACCCTAGAGGATAATCTACTCACACATGGTAAAGGAAATCAAAGCACTAAAGGGAAGGGGGAGTTCAATCACCATAATACTATGAGAGAAATAAAGATAACAATCAAAAGATGAACTATAAACTATAGATGGAAATTAATTGCATAAACAATAAAAAAGATGAGAGATTTTATACCAAACAAACTTATATTGATGAGTATGAGGGAATGTCTTCACCCAAGTCTTCAATACAAACTCCACAAATGAAATGAAATACTAGAATCAACAACTTGAAATGAGAAACTAAACTAGATTAGGGAAATATTAGGAGAGTATTTTATGATTAATTTGGGTTACAAGTTTCTAGGGTTTCGTGCTAAGAAGAATGTTAAAAGACTAAAAAAACTGCTTACAAAATAATAAGGGGGGGTATATATAGGTCTCTCGAAATTAAGGAAAAAATTAGAAGAAGAGGCGAATTTTTCAGTCTCGTGTTCCCGGCCGGTCGACCGGCCGCCGGGCCTATGACCGGCCTGGAGCACATGCGTGACTTCAGAAACTTCTCTTTCAAAAACTTCAAAAATCTTCTAAGTATGGGAAATGGTGACCTGGGCCGGTCAACCGGCCGCCGGCCCCCCACCGGCCTGGAACACAATTCTACTCTCTATGGCTTTCTGATGTAGATGCAGGCCGGGTAGTTGACCGGCCGCCGGTCGACCGGCCGGCGCTACCTGGGCCTTTTCTTCACTTTTTCATTTCTTTCATTTGCAGTGTGGTGGTCTGGGCCGGTGGGCCGGCCGCCGGTCTGGGGACCGGCCTGGGCCACCTGATGACATACTTCCTCATTTTTCGTCTCATCTTCGAATCCCGACTCATGCAATGTCTTTATGCACCGATTTCCTCATTTCCGCCTTAATTCCTGCAAATTGAGATCAATATTCATAGCGCGGGGAATCGGGAAATAAAATGCAATTAAAGACACGCAAATCCGTGTAAACGGACCAAAATGGGGACGAAAATGAGGTAAAAATGTGACTAAATGAATGCTTATCAAAATTCCCCACACTTAAGACTTACTCGTCCCCGAGTAAGTAACAAAAATCGAGACCCATAAGTACCCTTATTCAATACTACACTAATACTAAGGCTACAACCTAAACTATTAATAATATCCGACGGTAGGCAATTAACGGGCCTCCTCCGTCCCTTCAACTCACAACGAGATACTCATGAGGTAGAGTACTTCCTTGCAAGGCAAGTAGGGGCTTGCTCAAAACCTCGACGCATCCAAATGAAAAACACGTAAGAACACGACAAAGATGCATCTAACAAAAGAAAAATCACATGCCTCATCCATGTGACGGAAATATCTAAAAGGAAAACCGTTTAAATAATGCATGATCCTTGTAAGCCACTAATATCATAAAGCATGGAAAAATATTCGCCTCCTAGCGGTGCAAGTCTAATGAAAATTTCGAACCCCGTCTACTATTTGCTTGGCCAAAAGCGATAAAATGGAAGATGGAAATGAAATCCTCGTGACGTTATTAAGCACAATAGCATATGGAATTCACGTTTCTCAAATAAATGAGACACAAGGGTCTTCCCGTCTCACTATGCAACTTCAAAGGTGAATGATTCAAGAAGGATAAAAGGAAATTGAGATTTGAGTCTTATTGCTTGGGAAATTTTTCATTTCACACTTTGCTTTCTTTTTCTTTTTCTTTCTTTTTGATTTGCATTTTGGTTTGCAATTTTTGGCATGAAAGCACACGGTTTCCGTCAAGGACATGCGGTCGGAACCAACAATAGGGGTATCCCCACCGTAGTGGCATCGAAAGGGGGCCTAGATATGGGCCCACTAGAATCCCTAGAAGTTCCGTTTTGCATTTCCTCGACGAAAACAAGAAAAGATGATAATTGACTCAATATTTTCAGCTTGTTTGATTTGTTTCCTTTTTTTTTTTGATCAAAAGTGGAAGAACAATGAATCATGGTTGGTTGCATAGCAAGAACGGTCACCTAAGAATTCTTTCTACCATCGGAATAATCACATCAATCGAGGGTGTCGAGGTGGAATAAGCGCAAACTCGTGGCTCGGCATTAGTAGACGGGTTAAAACTCACTAGAAATGCACAACCCAGGGCGTCTAAAATTCCACGATTAAGATGAACACTTTATGAATAAAAAAAAAGTAGCAAAAAGGGACTATGCACATTCAACAAGTTTTCCAAAAAGACAATTATTAAAACATTTTTCTAAATGCAACTATATGCCATGATGCAATCTAGCATATATACAACTTAAATGCACATGCTCTAACCGACTATATGACACATAAGCTAATGCTATCTCCTAACAGCACACAAGTGGCACACACGCCAATCAACAAAATTCACACCATCGTCATCAACACATCCCGTCCTCAAGTAAGAAGGAAAGGAGATAAGGGAGAAGAGAAATAGGAAAGATCTCACCAAAGCGTCTTCATTTTCCCTTTTTCGTGCCTCTTATGATGTGGGGCGCACCTATGGATGGAGATAAAAAGAAACACACGGCAATATATACAAAATAAACTATATACAAACTAATCTAAACATATATTTTTTTGGAAAATTTTCAAATTTTTCGATTTTTAGGCATTTTTCAACTTTTTTCAAAAATCAACGATATATACAAAAGAAATAAAATCCTCCCCACACTTAAGTCTTACTCGTCCCCGAGTAAGTGACTCAAATATGGAAGGAGAGAAAAAAGAAAAGGAAAAACAAAACAATCTTTTTGGGTTTTTCAATTTATGGGAATTCCCTCCCCACACTTGGTATTTACATGGTGTGAGGGGTGAATTTAAAACAAATAACATGTTTTTGAGTTTTTAAATATTTTGAAAAATAAAAACTTGTTTTTGGGGTTTTTGATTTTTGAAGAGAAATCACAATATGAACAATATATACAAGAGGGTTAGTTCTAAGTAAATGCATGAACTAAATAAAAGTCCTAAAACTAAATGCAAAATGATATAATACAATGTCATGATCTAAGTAAATGCAAACTACACTATATGGATGCAAGGCTAACATGTGACGATATGTTACAAAATTAAATTCTAATGCAAGCCTAAATGGATGCAACTAAATGGATGACTAAGCTAAAATATAATACAACTATCTAAATGCATGGGAAAATATAAATATGATGAAGATTTGGATTATAAGGGATCATACTCATGGGTTTCCGGCCTCAAGAGTATCCAGGGAAATCAGAGGATGTAGTATCAAATTGGCCATGGCTGGCCTCAGCAAAAGACGCATCTACATCCTGGGCTCCCGAACCAGAGCCGCCACCCTCCACAATCTCGAACCGTGGACCCATCCTGTCAAACCACTCGGCATTCTGAGCCGCAATCTCTGGGTCCACCTCCTCCTCATCAACTACCGGCTGAGTAAAACCCGGCGCAGAAGAATAATAGTCTGGTTGAACACTGAAATCACCAAACACCCTAGAACCCTGATCATACCCGCCCTCTGGCCACATGAAATAGGACGGATGTGGGCCAACTGGCTCCCTATACCCCTCCCTACACCAATTATCGTAAGAAGGGTATTGGCCAAGAGCCAAGTCATAGTACATCCTGTCCATCCGCTGCGACAAAAGAGCTCTATCCCGAGCCTCCTCCTCTCGCCACTTAGCTGCCGCCTCTCTCTCCCTAGCCGCTGCCTCTCTCTCCGTAGCTGCTGCCTCGGAGGCTAAAGTCATGTCGGCCATGAACTGGATCAAGGAGGGATCCAAAGGTGGGTAACTGGTAGTGGTGGAAGTGGATGTGTCGGGTTGGGATGAATTGGGCCAAGGGCGCCACTGCTGCTGATGATAGAAGGGGCTCATATAAGGCAATGTGGTGGAAGTGGGGCCCCGCTCCTCTCTCCTATATGTAGTGACGGGGGCAGTAGGGGTCGGAGCGAGAGGAAGGTGTGTTACGACGTTTATCACGAAACAGCTTCTCCCAATTCGACCAGGTCGCCGTGAGTAGGACTTCGGCATCTTCCGGGGTTTCTTCAGGTGGTGGTGGAGGGTTCTCCTCCTCTAAGGGGAGAAGATAATGTGCGCTATCAGGAACCACTTTCATAGCCGCACTATTAGGGAGGGGAATAGAATTTACCCCTCGAATCCTCCAGTAAGTCTTCCCGTCCTCAACTCTCTTTATTACCCACTCAAGCTTCTTAAAAACGTAGTCCTCCGTCAACAATGAGTATCCCCCTAAACACCTCAAATTACGCTCATCTAGAGCATCTCTACAAAGTACATGAGCAATCTTGGTAACAATCCCCCCTAAATGGATTCCGGTAGGGCTAAACGGGTCATTGGCAATTTTTTGGAAGTGGATAACGACATGATGACCGATGTTGATCCCAAATTTATGCGGCTGTTGGAACAAGTAAGCCGCCAAAATCGAAAGCTCATCGGCCCTAAAATTATGACACTCCTCTCTCCCAAACAACGTCCAACCCATAAACCTATGCCAAAACCTAATAGGGGCATTGTGGCAAGCATTTGCCGGTCTCTTAGTTCCTTTCTCAAACTCAAAACCCGATATAGCAGTCCACACATCATTCACATTAAAGCTTTCGGGGACCTTGTACGACTTATGAAATTTGACCCCTAAAACTTTACAAAACTTCTCAAGGGGAAGGTTAAAAGCAGTATTAAGTAGGCGAAAGGAAACAATTTTGACCATACCCGTATTTCTATCTTTCTCATGACTAAACGAACTCAGAAATTCCCAAGTGAGACGGGGGTAAGTACGGAAGTGCTGCCCGTATAGTTCCCCCATACCCAAACCCTTGAAAAGTTCAAGAGTGACCGTATCAAGGCCAAGGTTCCGCATAGTATTCCGGCAAATAAAACGGGAGTGGGGAAGAGGTCTACGCTTTAAACATTGAAATTTACCTCTTGCTATTTCACTTACGAAGACGATATCCGGAAAATCGTTATCCGGACCCATTCCCGCCGTCACCTGCTGAAGCCTAGCCTCCAACTCGGCCTCAAGTTGAGCTCTTGTCCTTTTCCTTGGTGGTTGTTGAGCCATGTTGATTTTCGGAATAATCAATTGAAAGAGGGAAAAATTGGGTGTTTGAGGTTTTGGGATGAAGTTAGTTGATGTAGTGGGTTAATTTGTGGGTTTGATGTTGGATTTGGTGAATTTTGTGGTGATTTGTGTGAGTGTTTGTGGGTTTTGTGGAGATTTTATGTGGGTTTGAAGGAAGAAAGAAGGAAGAAGGAAAGTTGAATGAAGAAGAATGAAAGAAAAATGGGGGCTCACGAGTTGTTTATGGCTCTCGGGTGAGTTCTGGGCCGGTCCAGACACCGGCCGCCGGTCGACCGGCCTGGACCCCAAGTCAAAATTTTGATTTTTTTGGATTTTTGGGTTTTTGCGTTATCAGGTAGTCTAGGCCGGTCAGACCCCGGCTGCCGGTCGACCGGCCTAGAACGCAGCTCAATAATTTCGACCTTCAAAATGTTAGTAATAATGTGCTCCGGGCCGGTTGTCAGACCGGCCGCCGGTCAACCGGCCTAGAGCACAGGTCAAAAATTCCAAAAATTCCAACTCCAAAGATAAAGTGCTCCAGGCCGGTTGGACCCCGGCTGCCGGTCGACCGGCCTGGAATACCTGCACTTCGATTTTCCATCTTCAAACATCACCTTCTGGAGTGCTCTGGGCCGGTCAGCAGCCCGGCTGCCGGTCGACCGGCCTGGAGCACGTCTTCAAATCTTCACCTCGTCTTCAAAAGTCACAACAAATCCCCTAAGAAACCCAAGTCACCAACAATAATCACCCAACCAACATAACCCCAATGATACGGTTTCAAACCAAACCCGACTACAAGTGTTTCAAAATTTCCTAAAACTTCTTCCTAAAGACGGAAAACCGAGTACACAAATCCAAATCTTCACAACTATTCCTAATATGCATGCTATATACAAAAAATTGGTGGTTGTTGAGGGACTCCACCAAACCTATCAAATCTCAAGAGTTTACAAACAAGACTCCTCCTCGGGAAGTGGATCCCCAAGGAAGAGTACTTCCACCGTTCCCTTTTCATCTCCATCGAAATATCTTTTCACTCGATGCCCATTGACCTTGAAATTACCACCTTCTTCGCTCCAAAGTTCAAAAGCTCCATGTGGTGAAATGTCAATAACTTTGAAAGGACCCGACCATCTAGAGCGTAGCTTTCCCGGAAACAACTTGACTCTAGAATTATAGAGCAAGACTTGGTCACCCACTTTTACATCTTTATCAACTAATTTGGCATCATGCCATTTCTTTGTTTGCTCCTTGTAGATTTTTGAGCTCTCGTAGGCATCAAGTCTTAGCTCTTCAAGTTCATTCATTTGGAGAAATCGTAGCTCTCCGGCCATATCAATATCAAAGTTCATCTCCTTTAAGGCCCACCATGCCTTGTGCTCCAACTCGATTGGCAAGTGACAAGCTTTTCCATAAACAAGCTTGTAAGGAGTTGTGCCGAGGGGAGTTTTGAAAGCGGTGCGAAGGGCCCATAGAACATCCGGAAGCTTTTGAGACCAATCCTTCCTACCTTTGCTTGTAGTCTTCTCCAAGATAGCTTTTATTTGACGGTTTGAGACCTCTACTTGCCCACTAGTTTGAGGGTGGTAGGCAAGCGCGGTCTTATGAGTGACACCATGGGAAGAAAGTAAGAACTTGAAAGTGCTCTTCCTAAAGTGCGAACCCCCGTCGCTAATCACCACCCTTGGGGTCCCAAATCTCGGAAATATAGTGTTCTTGAAGAGCTTGATAACAACCTTAGCATCAACCTTAGCATCATTTGTTGGGGTGGCAACGGCTTCAATCCACTTGGACACATAGTCCACCGCTACCAAAATGTACTCATTCCCACAAGAGTTGGGAAATGGTCCCATGCAATCAACTCCCCAACAATCAAAAAGCTCAATCTCAAGAATGTTTTGAAGGGGCATCTCATTCCTTTGACTAATATTCCCCGTTCTTTGGCACCGATCACAAGATTTGACAAAGTAGTGGATATCCTTGCACATAGATGGCCAATAGAAACCACCTTGTAACACCTTTGCAATGGTGCGAGATGTACCAAGGTGGCCTCCATAGGCCGAGTTGTGAATTCTATCAACTATCTCCATACCTTCTTCTCTAGGAACACATCTTCGAAACATGCCATCACCACACTTGCGAAAAAGATGTGGGTCATTCCAAAAATAGCGTTTTGAGTCATGCTTCAACTTTCTCCTAGCTCTAGCATCCAACTCTTCCGGAATAAACCCACTCACAATCAAATTTGCCAAGTCCGCAAACCATGGTGATTTACCACCTATCATCATCAAACTATCCTCTCTCAACCATTCATTGATCGGGCCACTCTCATCCTTCAACCCATGATCTTCGGTAGTCAATCTTGATAGGTGGTCGGCAACAACATTCTCCGACCCCGCCTTGTCTTTAATTTCCAAGTCAAACTCTTGAAGTAAAAGAATCCACCTCAAGAGCCTTGTCTTTGCATCCTTTTTCACTAACAATTGCCTCAAAGCGGAGTGATCCGAGTATACCACAACCTTAGCACCAACAACGTATTGCCGGAACTTTTCCACGGCATGAACAATAGCTAGCATCTCCTTTTCCGTCGTAGAGTAGTTGACTTGGGCTTGATCAAGAGTTTTGCTTGTGTAGTAGATTACATGATGCTTCTTGTCCACAACTTGGCCAAGCACCGCCCCGACCGCATAATCGGAGGCGTCGCACATAACTTCGAAGGGAAGGCTCCATTCCGGTGATCGGATTATGGGAGCCGTCACAAGAGCCTCCTTCAACCTACAAAAAGCACTCAAGCAAAATTCATCAAATACAAATGGTGTGTCTTTGAGAAGAAGAGAAGTTAAAGGCTTGGCTATTTTTGAAAAATCTTTGATGAAACGTCGGTAAAAGCCCGCATGGCCTAGAAAACTTCTCACTCCCTTCACATTTGTAGGGGGTGACAAGTTTTCTATTACCGAAACCTTAGCCATATCAACTTCTATGCCTCTCTTAGACACGATGTGACCAAGCACAACCCCCTCCTCCACCATAACGTGGCACTTCTCCCAATTGAGGACAAGGTTGTGCTCCTCACATCTTTGCAAAACATGAGACAAATTTAAAAGTCCAAGATCAAATGAGTCTCCATGGACACTAAAGTCATCCATGAAGACCTCCATACTCTTCTCAAGAAAATCGGCAAAAATTGCCGTCATACATCTTTTGAAAGTCCCCGGAGCATTACAAAGCCCAAAGGGCATCCTCCTATAAGCATAAACTCCTATGGGACAAGTGAATGTGGTTTTCTCTTGGTCTTCCGGGTGTATGGGGATTTGGAAAAAACCGGAATAACCATCTAGAAATGAATAGTAAGAATGCCCCGCCAACCTTTCAAGCATTTGGTCAATAAAGGGGATGGGGTAGTGGTCTTTGAGGGTGGCGGCATTTAATTTGCGATAGTCAATGCACATCCGCCACCCGGTCACGGGTCTAGAAGCTAAGAGAGTCCCATCCTCTTGTTCCACCATAGTCCCCCCTCCTTTCTTGGGCACTACATGGACGGGGCTCACCCAAGAACTATCGGTTATTTGGTAGATAATCCCTGCCTCTAACAACTTCATAACCTCACTTTTAACCACTTCCGCCATCTTAGGGTTCAACCTACGTAGCCCATCTACCTTAGGTTTGCTACCCTCCTCCAAGACAATCCTATGCATGCAAAGATTAGGACTTAAGCCTTTGATATCATCAATGCTATATCCAAGTGAGCCCCTATGAGTTTTCAAGCTTTTCAAAAGTTCAAGTTCTTGGCCTTCACTCAAATTAGCATTAATGATAACGGGATAAGTCTCTCCCTCACCTAAAAAAGAGTACTTAAGTGAGGGAGGTAAGGGCTTACGTTGTACCTTTGGAGGGAGAAGGCCCTCCACCTTCTTCATTAGTTCATCATCTACCTCGTGGTCATCTCCCATCTCCTCATCATGGAGTGCCACTTGTAGAGCTTCTTCTTCATGCTTCTCCTCTTCATGCACTTTCTCAACCACTTCCTCTATGACCTCTACCGAGCATGCCTTGTGAAACATTGGTCCCTTCACTAGATGTGGAAGATTAAATTCAAGGGTTTCGTTTCCCCCCCTAAAGGTTAGCCGCCCGTCCCTCACATCAATGAGGACTCCTCCGGTAGCCAAAAAGGGCCTACCAAGGATGATGGGAGTGTGGCTATCCTCCGGGATATCTAGGACAACGAAATCCGTAGGGATCAAAAATTTGCCAACTTTAACGGGTACGTCCTCAAGCACACCCAAGGGTTGCTTAACGGACCTATCCGCTAGTTGTAGAGTCATAGAAGTGTGGGTTAAACTTTCAAGTCCAATTCTTTTAGCAATAGTTAAGGGAATGACACTTACACTTGCACCATTGTCACATCATGCCCTTGAAATCATGACTCCCCCCACAACACAAGGGATAGAGAAACTTCCGGGGTCCCCAAGTTTTTTTGGCATTTTAAAAGAGTTAGGATTAATGAGGAGAGCACTACACTCCGCCTCCATAATCATAACATCGTGGGTACCCAAAGTTCTCTTATGAGTCAAGATGTCTTTTAGAAATTTTGAGTAAGTGGGCATGTTCAATATAACATCGGTGAAAGGTAAGGTCACTTCAAGTCCCTCAAGCAGTTTTCTAAATTGGGTGAACTTGAAGTTTTCCTTAGTTTTCAAAGCTCTAGAGGGGTAGGGGATATCGGAAACAACAAGTGGAGAGATACCTTTGGAATGGGAGTTTTCTTGGTTACCTTAGCTCTTGCCATTGGTTGTACCTCTACTCCGTCATCGTTGACATCCTTGTTCATCTTCTCTTCATAAGGCATAATTTCGACATACCCTTCTTCTCCCTCTTTGGGTTGATCATCTTCACCCTTGCCATCATCTTTTGACTCCAAGGTGGGAGTCAAAAAGGGCTCTTCAAGTTCTTCTCCTTCCTCAACATGCTCATCATTTGGAATCTCCTCATTCATCATATCCATGTAGGGGTTATCAAGCACTAGTCCACTTCTTAAAGTCACCGCACATGCATGGTGGCTTGATGAAGCATCCTTGGAGCTTTTCCCTTGAGCAAGTAGACCTCCCGGAGGCCTTTGAGGATTGTTCAAAGCTTGGGAAGCTAGCCTAGCTTCCAACTCTCTCACCTCCTTTTTGTGAGCATTGGTGACATTTTGCAAAGCCAAATTGTTTTGGATTTCCATGTTTTTGACTAATTGCAAAACTTCACTTATTGAAGGATCACTCTCTTGATGGGGTTGATTTGTCAAAGGAAGGGCAAAAGCATAGTCATTCCGACTACTCGACCCTTGGTTGTTGTTTCGTTGATTGTTCAAGCTTCCTTGTTGGTTGTTGTTAAAATTCCCTTGTTGATTGTTGTTAAAATTCCCTTGTTGCCCCCTTGAACCTTGATTGTTGAAATTTAACCCTTGGTTGTTGTTGAAATTTGGCCCTTGGCCTTGAAAAGATTGATCGGGAACCCCTTGGCTTGCTTGATTGTTTTGATTGCCTTGGTAAAAATTACCTTGGCCTTGATTGTTGAAGTTTTGGTTCCCTTGATTTTGATTCCAATTTCCTTGACCTTGGTTCCAATTACCTTGATTTTGGAAGTTACCTTGGTTATTGTAACCTTGATCATTGAATTGTTGATTTTGGAATTGATTGGATCCTTGACCTTGTTGAGAGTTGTTGAATTGATTGTTATAGTTTCCTCTAGAAAATTGACCTCCTCCTCTAGGTTGGGAAAAACCCGGAGGGTTGGAAGGTTGAGTTTGTGTGTGTTGAGGGTTTAAGACATTTTGGCTTTTGTAACTCATGTTTGGGTGAAATTTGGAGCTTGGATGATAGAAATTTGAATTTGGGTTGTAAGCTCCTTGATTTTGGAATTGAGGCCTTGAGGGCCGTGGGTTGTTGTTGATACCTTGGAAAGCATTCACATGTTGATAATCATTTGCACCTTCATTGTTATAAGAGACATTGTTCCCACAAACTTCAAAGGTGTGTCCATATCCATTGCAAATTTCACAAGTGGGGGTTTGATAAGCTTCCACCATGGGAGGTGCATAAGACCCACTAGCTTCATTCACATGCTGACCTTGACTTTGATTTTGAGCTTTTTGAAGCTCGGCAAAACCCTTAGTGAAAGTTTGTGTGAGCAAATCAATCTTGGCATTGGTATCCGCATTTGAGAAGTTCTCACTTGGGTACTTAGAACTCCTTCTCAAGCTATTCCCTCTAGAACTAGTACCATAACTAGATTCCGACTCAACCATCTTCTTAATCAATGCCGCCCCTTGTTGGTCATTTAAATGATCAAAACTTCCCCCCGCGGAAGCATTCACCATGGCCTTGGTTTGAGGGAGGAGAGTTTGATAGAAGTTTTGGGTTACATACCAATCCGCAATTCCATGGTGAGGGCATCGGGCAAGTAAATCAATGAAGCGATCCCATGCTTCTCCCAAAGACTCTCCATCCTCTTGTTGGAAGGTGGTAATCTCGTTTCTTAGCATCGCCGTTTTGGAGGCGGGGTAGTACTTACTTAGAAACTCCTTCGCCAAACCATCCCAAGTGGTGAAAGTGTTTGGAGGATGGTTATTCAACCACCTCTCCGCCCGGTCCTTGAGGGAAAATGGGAACAACATGAGGCAAAGGGTTTCCTCGGGCACCCCATTCCTTTTCATGATTCCAACCCTACTTTTGAATTTTCTCAAGTGGGCATGAGCATCTTCATCCGGGAGGCCTCCAAAGCTATCCCGCTCAATAGAATTCATTTGAGACGGGTGAATCTCAAAATTATTGGGGGCCAAGACACCGAAATTGATTGGAGATGGGGTATCATCGTGGTTGGGACGGTTACGATCACGTAGAGTCGTCATTTGTGGTTGATTTTGTTGTTGAGGTATTGTAGGTGGTGAATTTGGTGGTGTATTTTGTTGTGGATTGTAGAAGGGGTTTTCAAATATGGGTTCAATGGTGTTGTTTTGTGGGTAATCGATTGTTGGAGTGGATGTAGAAGCAATTGAAGTATTGGCTTGTTGATGGCTAACTCTTCTTGAATTCCTAACCCGAGCAAGTGTATTGGCACGGAGAGTCCTCAACAACCTTTCGGGTTCCGGATGGCTCAAGAACAAACCTTCACCTCTAGGCATGCACTCAAAGCAACTCAAAAACAAGTTAGACTCCTAGTGTGTTTTTGGGCACACTAGGGAAAGACAATAATGCAAGGCACTCTACAAATAATCTAACAACTAAAAACCAACAAAAACAACAAGTAACTTGGCTAAATCTAAGACACAAAACAAACTACGAGTTTCCTTATGCCATCCCCGGCAACGGCGCCATTTGATGATCGGTTTGTCGTCAAAACAAGCATCAAAAATAACCCAATAAAAGTAGTATAAAGGGGTCGAAATCCACGAGGATGGGGGAGGTCAACTACTAGTTCGATTGAATCCTATTCTAGCCTAAAATAAGACGGATTGGAAAGTTAACTAAAAACTAGGAAAAACAAGTAATCGCTAAGTAATAAAGATGAAAACAATTAGGGGAAAAGCTAGGGTAAAGGGTTCACCTTAGGGGGATTTAATGGGTTAGTCGGGTAACTAGCGAGAGGGGTAAATAATTCGAGTAAAATCGATTGCCAATGTCTCAACAATCGATAATCATCAACAAGCTATCGCATTCGTCTCAAATCACCCATATAAACACTTAGTCTAATCGTCTCTACCACCGTCGCTTAAGAGAAGATCAAACCATGCTTGATAAAATGGTAACTTTCGTTCACACATTTCATCAAACACTTGGTGTTCATATGGTCAATACCCAAATCATTTACCACAAACTTGCTAATTAACCAACCTAATACCCCACATGATCCACCCTTAGGCTCCCCTAAACCCTAGAGGATAATCTACTCACACATGGTAAAAGAAATCAAAGCACTAAAGGGAAGGGGGAGTTCAATCACCATTATACTATGAGAGAAATAACTAAAACAATCAAAAGATGAACTATAAACTATAGATGGAAATTAATTGCATAAACAATAAAAAAGATGAGAGATTTTATACCAAACAAACTTATATTGATGAGTATGAGGGAATGTCTTCACCCAAGTCTTCAATACAAACTCCACAAATGAAATGAAATACTAGAATCAACAACTTGAAATGAGAAACTAAACTAGATTAGGGAAATATTAGGAGAGTATTTTATGATTAATTTGGGTTACAAGTTTCTAGGGTTTCGTGCTAAGAAGAATGTTAAAAGACTAAAAAAACTGCTTACAAAATAATAAGGGGGGGTATATATAGGTCTCTCGAAATTAAGGAAAAAATTAGAAGAAGAGGCGAATTTTTCAGTCTCGTGTTCCCGGCCGGTCGACCGGCCGCCGGGCCTATGACCGGCCTGGAGCACATGCGTGACTTCAGAAACTTCTCTTTCAAAAACTTCAAAAATCTTCTAAGTATGGGAAATGGTGACCTGGGCCGGTCAACCGGCCGCCGGCCCCCCACCGGCCTGGAACACAATTCTACTCTCTATGGCTTTCTGATGTAGATGCAGGCCGGGTAGTTGACCG
>JAIUZE010047887.1:0-41418 GCA_022085475.1 Heliosperma pusillum | reverse complement strand
CTGCCGGTCGACCGGCCTGGAATACCTGCACTTCGATTTTCCATCTTCAAACATCACCTTCTGGAGTGCTCTGGGCCGGTCAGCATCCCGGCTGCCGGTCGACCGGCCTGGAGCACGTCTTCAAATCTTCACCTCGTCTTCAAAAGTCACAACAAATCCCCTAAGAAACCCAAGTCACCAACAATAATCACCCAACCAACATAATCCCAATGATACGGTTTCAAACCAAACCCGACTACAAGTGTTTCAAACTTTCCTAAAACTTCTTCCTAAAGACGAAAAACCGAGTACACAAATCCAAATCTTCACAACTATTCCTAATATGCATGCTATATACAAAAAAAATTGGTGGTTGTTGAGGGACTCCACCAAACCTATCAAATCTCACGAGTTTACAAACAAGACTCCTCCTCGGGAAGTGGATCCCCAAGGAAGAGTACTTCCACCGTGCCCTTTTCATCTCCATCGAAATATCTTTTCACTCGATGCCCATTGACCTTGAAATTACCACCTTCCTCGCTCCAAAGTTCAAAAGCTCCATGTGGTGAAATGTCAATAACTTTGAAAGGACCCGACCATCTAGAGCGTAGCTTTCCCGAAAACAACTTGACTCTAGAATTATAGAGCAAGACTTGGTCACCCACTTTTACATCTTTATCAACTAATTTGGCATCATGCCATTTCTTTGTTTGCTCCTTGTAGATTTTTGAGCTCTCGTAGGCATCAAGTCTTAGCTCTTCAAGTTCATTCATTTGGAGAAATCGTAGCTCTCCGGCCATATCAATATCAAAGTTCATCTCCTTTAAGGCCCACCATGCCTTATGCTCCAACTCGATTGGCAAGTGACAAGCTTTTCCATAAACAAGCTTGTAAGGAGTTGTGCCGAGTGGAGTTTTGAAAGCGGTGCGAAGGGCCCATAGAACATCCGGAAGCTTTTGAGACCAATCCTTCCTACCTTTGCTTGTAGTCTTCTCCAAGAGAGCTTTTATTTGACGGTTTGAGACCTCTACTTGCCCACTAGTTTGAGGGTGGTAGGCAAGAGCGGTCTTATGAGTGACACCATGGGAAGAAAGTAAGAACTTGAAAGTGCTCTTCCTAAAGTGCGAACCCCCGTCGCTAATCACTACTCTTGGGGTCCCAAATCTCGGAAATATAGTGTTCTTGAAGAGCTTGATAACAACCTTAGCATCATTTGTTGGGGTGGCGACGGCTTCAATCCACTTGGACACATAGTCCACCGCTACCAAAATGTACTCATTCCCGCAAGAGGTGGGAAATGGTCCCATGAAATCAACTCCCCAACAATCAAAAAGCTCAATCTCAAGAATGTTTTGAAGAGGCATCTCATTCCTTTGACTAATATTCCCCGTTCGTTGGCACCGATCACAAGATTTGACATAGTAGTGGATATCCTTGAACATAGATGGCCAATAGAAACCACCTTGTAACACCTTTGCAATGGTGCGAGATGTACCAAGGTGGCCCCCATAGGCCGAGTTGTGAATTCTATCAACAATCTCCATACCTTCTTCTCTAGGAACACATCTTCGGACCATGCCATCACCACACTTGCGAAAAAGATGTGGGTCATTCCAAAAATAGCGTTTTGAGTCATGCTTCAACTTCCTCCTAGCTCTAGCATCCAACTCTTCCGGAATAAACCCACTCACAATCAAATTTGCCAAGTCCGCAAACCATGGTGATTTACCACCTATCATCATCAAACTATCTTCTCTCAACCACTCATTGATCGGGCCAATCTCATCCTTCAACCCATGATCTTCGGTAGTCAATCTAGATAGGTGGTCGGCAACAACATTCTCCGACCCCGCCTTGTCTTTAATTTCCAAGTCAAACTCTTGAAGTAAAAGAATCCACCTCAAGAGCCTTGGCTTTGCATCCTTTTTCACCAACAATTGCCTCAAAGCGGAGTGATCCGAGTATACCACAACCTTAGCACCAACAAAGTATTGCCGGAACTTTTCCACGGCATGAACAATAGCTAGCATCTCCTTTTCCGTCGTAGAGTAGTTGACTTGGGCTTGATCAAGAGTTTTGCTTGTGTAGTAGATTACATGGTGCCTCTTGTCCACAACTTGGCCAAGCACCGCCCCGACCGCATAATCGGAGGCGTCACACATAACTTCGAAGGGAAGGATCCAATCCGGTGATCGGATTATGGGAGCCGTCACAAGAGCCTCCTTCAACCTACAAAAAGCACTCAAGCAAAATTCATCAAATACAAATGGTGTGTCTTTGAGAAGAAGAGAAGTTAAAGGCTTGGCTATTTTAGGAAAGTCTTTGATGAAACGTCGGTAAAAGCCCGCATGGCCTAGAAAGCTTCTCACTCCCTTCACATTTGTAGGGGGTGACAAGTTTTCTATTACCGAAACCTTAGCCATATCAACTTCTATGCCCCTCTTAGACACGATGTGACCAAGCACAACCCCCTCCTCCACCATAAAGTGGCACTTCTCCCAATTGAGGACAAGGTTGTGCTCCTCACATCTTTGCAAAACATGAGACAAATTTAAAAGTCCAAGATCAAATGAGTCTCCATGGACACTAAAGTCATCCATGAAGACCTCCATACTCTTCTCAAGAAAATCGGCAAAAATTGCCGTCATACATCTTTGGAAAGTCCCCGGAGCATTACAAAGCCCAAAGGGCATCCTCCTATAAGCATAAACTCCTATGGTACAAGTGAATGTGGTTTTCTCTTGGTCTTCCGGGTGTATGGGGATTTGGAAAAACCCGGAATAACCATCTAGAAATGAATAGTAAGAATGCCCCGCCAACCTTTAAAGCATTTGGTCAATAAAGGGGATGGGGTAGTGGTCTTTGAGGGTGGCGGCATTTAATTTGCGATAGTCAATGCACATCCGCCACCCGGTCACGGGTCTAGAAGCTAAGAGAGTCCCATCCTCTTGTTCCACCATAGTCACCCCTCCTTTCTGGGGCACTACATGGACGGGGCTCACCCAAGAACTATCGGTTATTTGGTAGATAATCCCGGCCTCTAACAACTTCATAACCTCACTTTTAACCACTTCCGCCATCTTAGGGTTCAACCTACGTAGCCCATCTACCTTAGGTTTGCTACCCTCCTCCAAGACAATCCTATGCATGCAAAGATTAGGACTTAACCCTTTGATATCATCAATGCTATATCCAAGTGAACCCCTATGAGTTTTTAAGACTTTCAAAAGTTCAAGTTCTTGGCCTTCACTTAAATTAGCATTAATGATAACGGGATAAGTCTCTCCCTCACCTAAAAAAGAGTACTTAAGTGAGCGAGGTAAGGGCTTAAGTTGTACCTTTGGAGGGAGAAGGCCCTCCACCTTCTTCATTAGTTCATCATCTACCTCGTGGTCATCTCCCATCTCCTCATCATGGAGTGCCACTTGTAGAGCTTCTTCTTCATGCTTCTCCTCTTCATGCATCTTCTCAATCACTTCCTCTATGACTTCTACCGAGCATGCTTTGTGAAACATTGGTCCCTTCACTAGATGTGGAAGATTAAATTCAAGGGTTTCGTTTCCCACCCTAAAGGTTAGCCGCCCGTCCCTCACATCAATGAGGACTCCTCCGGTAGCCAAAAAGGGCCTACCAAGGATGATGGGAGTGTGGCTATCCTCCGGGATATCTAGGACAACGAAATCCGTGGGGATCAAAAATTTGCCAACTTTAACGGGTACGTCCTCAAGCACACCCAAAGGTTGCTTAACGGACCTATCCGCTAGTTGTAGAGTCATAGAAGTGTGGGTTAAACTTTCAAGTCCAATTCTTTTAGCAATAGTTAAGGGAATGACACTTACACTTGCACCATTGTCACATAATGCCCTTGAAATCATGACCCCCCCCACAACACAAGGGATAGAGAAACTTCCGGGGTCCCCAAGTTTTTTTGGCATTTTAAAAGAGTTAGGATTAATGAGGAGAGCACTACACTCCGCCTCCATAATCATAACATCTTGGGTACCCAAAGTTCTCTTATGAGTCAAGATGTCTTTTAGAAATTTTGAGTAAGTGGGCATGTTCAATATAACATCGGTGAAAGGTAAGGTCACTTCAAGTCCCTCAAGCATTTTTCTAAATTGGGTGAACTTGAAGTTTTCCTTAGTTTTCAAAGCTCTAGAGGGGTAGGGGATATCGGAAACAACAAGTGGAGTGCTAAAAGATACCTTTGGAATGGGAGTTTTCTTGGTTACCTTAGCTCTTGCCATTGGTTGTACCTCTACTCCGTCATCATTGACATCCTTGTTCATCTCCTCCTCATAAGGCATAATTTCGACATACCCTTCTTCTCCCTCTTTGGGTTGATCATCTTCACCCTTTCCATCATCTTTTGACTCCAAGGTAGGAGTCACAATGGGTTCTTCAAATTCTTCTCCTTCCTCAACATGCTCATCATTTGGAATCTCATCATTCATCATATCCATGTAGGGGTTATCAAGCACTAGTCCACTTCTTAAAGTCACCGCACATGCATGGTGGCTTGATGAAGCATCCTTGGAGCTTTTCCCTTGAGCAAGTAGACCTCCCGGAGGCCTTTGAGGATTGTTCAAAGCTTGAGAAGCTAACCTAGCTTCCAATTCTCTCTCCTCCTTTTTGTGAGCATTAGTGACATTTTGCAAAGCCAAATTGTTTTGGATTTCCATGTTTTTGACTAATTGCAAAACTTCACTTATTGAAGGATCACTCTCTTGGTGGGGTTGATTTGTCAAAGGAAGGGCAAAAGCATAGTCATTCCGACTACTCGACCCTTGGTTGTTGTTTCTTTGATTGTTAAAATTCCCTTGTTGATTGTTGTTAAAATTCCCTTGTTGATTGTTGTTAAAATTCCCTTGTTGCCCCCTTGAACCTTGATTGTTGAAATTTGACCCTTGGTTGTTGTTGAAATTTGGCCCTTGGCCTTGAAAAGATTGATCGGGAACCCCTTGGCTTGCTTGATTGTTTTGATTGCCTTGGTAAAAATTACCTTGGCCTTGATTGTTGAAGTTTTGGTTCCCTTGATTTTGATTCCAATTTCCTTGACCTTGGTTCCAATTACCTTGGTTTTGGAAGTTACCTTGGTTATTGTAACCTTGATCATTGAATTGTTGATTTTGGAATTGATTTGATCCTTGACCTTGTTGAGAGTTGTTGAATTGATTGTTATAGTTTCCTCTAGAAAATTGACCTCCTCCTCTAGGTTGGGAAAAACCCGGAGGGTTGGAAGGTTGAGTTTGTGTGTGTTGAGGGTTTAAGACATTTTGGCTTTTGTAACTCATGTTTGGGTGAAATTTTGAGCTTGGATGATAGAAATTTGAATTTGGGTTATAAGCTCCTTGGTTTTGGAATTGAGGCCTTGAGGGCCGTGGGTTGTTGTTGACTCCTTGAAAAGCATTCACATGTTGGTAGTCATTTCCTCCTTCATTGCTATAAGAAAAATTGTTCCCACAAACTTCAAAGGTGTGCCCATATCCATTGCAAATTTCACAAGTGGGGGTTTGATAAGCTTCCACCATGGGAGGTGCATAAGACCCACTAGCTTCATTCACATGATGACCTTGACTTTGATTTTGAGCTTTTTGAAGCTCGGCAAAACCCTTAGTGAAAGTTTGTGTGAGCAAATCAATCTTGGCATTGGTATCCGCATTTGAGAAGTTCTCACTTGGGTACTTAGAACTCCTTCTCAAGCTATTCCCTCTAGAACTAGTACCATAACTAGATTCCGACTCAACCATCTTCTTAATCAATGCCGCCCCTTGTTGGTCATTCAAATGATCAAAACTTCCCCCCGCGGAAGCATTCACCATGGCCTTGGTTTGAGGGAGGAGAGTTTGATAGAAGGTTTGAGTGACATACCAATCCGCAATTCCATGGTGAGGGCATCGGGCAAGTAAATCAATGAAGCGATCCCATGCTTCTCCCAAAGACTCTCCATCCTCTTGTTGGAAGGTGGTAATCTCGTTTCTTAGCATCGCCGTTTTGGAGGCGGGGTAGTACTTACTTAGAAACTCCTTAGCCAAACCATCCCAAGTGGTGAAAGTGTTTGGAGGATGGTTATTCAACCACCTCTCCGCCCGGTCCTTGAGGGAAAATGGGAACAACATGAGGCAAAGGGTTTCCTCGGGCACCCCATTCCTTTTCATGATTCCAACCCTACTTTTGAATTTTCTCAAGTGGGCATGAGCATCTTCATCCGGGAGGCCTCCAAAGCTATCCCGCTCAATAGAATTCATGTGAGACGGGTGAATCTCAAAATTATTAGGGGCCAAGACACCGAAATTGATTGGAGATTGGGTATCATCGTGGTTGGGACGGTTACGATCACGTAGAGTCGTCATTTGTGGTTGATTTTGTTGTTGAGGTATTGTAGGTGGTGAATTTGGTGGTGTATTTTGTTGTGTATTGTAGAAGGGGTTTTCAAATATGGGTTCAATGGTGTTGTTTTGTGGGTAATCGATTGTTGGAGTGGATGTAGAAGCAATTGAAGTATTGGCTTGTTGATGGCTAACTCTTCTTGAATTCCTAACCCGAGCAAGTGTATTGGCACGGAGAGTCCTAAACAACCTTTCGGGTTCCGGATGGCTCAAGAACAAACCTTCACCTCTAGGCATGCACTCAAAGCAACTCAAAAACAAGTTAGACTCCTAGTGTGTTTTTGGGCACACTAGGGAAAGACAATAATGCAAGGCACTCTACAAATAATCTAACAACTAAAAACCAACAAAAACAACAAGTAACTTGGCTAAATCTAAGACACAAAACAAACTACGAGTTTCCTTACGCCATCCCCGGCAACGGCGCCATTTGATGATCGGTTTGTCGTCAAAACAAGCATCAAAAATAACCCAATAAAAGTAGTATAAAGGGGTCGAAATCCACGAGGATGGGGGAGGTCAACTACTAGTTCGATTGAATCCTATTCTAGCCTAAAATATGACGGATTGGAAAGTTAACTAAAAACTAGGAAAAACAAGTAATCGCTAAGTAATAAAGATGAAAACAATTAAGGGAAAGACTAGGGTAAAGGGTTCACCTTAGGGGGATTTAATGGGTTAGTCGGGTAACTAGCGAAAGAGGTAAATAATTCGAGTAAAATCGATTGTCAATGTCTCAACAATCGATAATCATCAACAAGCTATCGCATTTGTCTCAAATCACCCATATAACACTTAGTCTAATCGTCTCTACCACCGTCGCTTAAGAGAAGATCAAACCATGCTTGATAAAATGGTAACTTTCGTTCACACATTTCATCAAACACTTGGTGTTCATATGGGCAATACCCAAATCATTTACCACAAACTTGCTAATTAACCAACCTAATACCCCACATGATCCACCCTTAGGCTCCCCTAAACCCTAGAGGATAATCTACTCACACATGGTAAAGGAAATCAAAGCACTAAAGGGAAGGGGGAGTTCAATCACCATAATACTATGAGAAGAATAAAGATAATAATCAAAAGATGAACTATAAACTATAGATGGAAATTAATTGCATAAACAATAAAAAAAGATGAGAGATTTTATACCAAACAAACTTATATTGATGAGTATGAGGGAATGTCTTCACCCAAGTCTTCAATACAAACTCCACAAATGAAATGAAATACTAGAATCAACAACTTGAAATGAGAAACTAAACTAGATTAGGGAAATATTAGGAGAGTATTTAATGATTAATTTGGGTTACAAATTTCTAGGGTTTCGTGCTAAAAGGAGTGTTAAAAGACTTAAAAAACTGCTTACAAAATAATAAGGGGGGGTATATATAGGTCTCTCGAAATTAAGGAAAAAATTAGAAGAAGAGGCGAATTTTTCAGTCTCGTGTTCCCGGCCGGTTTACCGGCCGCCGGGCCTATGACCGGCCTGGAGCACATGCGTGACTTCAGAAACTTCTCCTTCAAAAACTTCAAAAATCTTCTAAGTATGGGAAATGGTGACCTGGGCCGGTCAACCGGCCGCCGGCCCCCCACCGGCCTGGAACACAATTCTACTCTCTATGGCTTTCTGATGTAGATGCAGGCCGGGTAGTTGACCGGCCGCCGGTCGACCGGCCGGCGCTACCTGGGCCTTTTCTTCACTTTTTCATTTCTTTCATTTGCAGCGTGGTGGTCTGGGCCGGTGGGCCGGCCGCCGGTCTGGGGACCGGCCTGGGCCACCTGATGACATACTTCTTCATTTTTCGTCTCATCTTCGAATCCCGACTCATGCAATGTCTTTATGCACCGATTTCCTCATTTCCGCCTTAATTCCTGCAAATTGAGATCAATATTCATAGCGCGGGAAATCGGGAAATAAAATGCAATTAAAGACACGCAAATCCGTGTAAACGGACCAAAATGGGGACGAAAATGAGGTAAAAATGTGACTAAATGAATGCTTATCACAAAGTGTTATCCTTTATTCAAGATTTCCTATTTATTTATGTAATCTCATTTCCTAATTAGTCGTTAACTTTCATAATCCCTTTTATTTACTTATTATTCCTAATTTTATCTCATTACTTTTTGTTTTATTTTATTATGTATTGTCTTAATTTCTCATCTTCTTCCTCCATATTTCTCATGTTAAGTAGAGAGTAGTGACTTTGCTAGGATTAGTGGGGGATTATGGGCATTAATGAGGGTTAATCTATGTTTTTTGGGTTGATTTGTTGATTAATTGCCTTTCTTTCAACTTATGCATACCACATGTTTGATAAAATGCTTGCTTGACAAACTTGCATGATTCATGTTTGTTCTACATTTCCGTAAGATCAAGACCGTCAGAATATGTTTGGACTTGCATATAGTTGGTATATGAACCTAGTGTACGTGAGAGCTAGCTTGGTTCGGTATATGGGAGGGATTGTAAGATCGGAAGCCTCAATCCAACGCGCCCAAATTTGACTACCCATTGACGATGAACCTGACTAACTAAAACCCAAACTACCCATTTGAACCCACCGATCCTAGAATTTCTTTTATTGTTGGTTATTCGATTATCTTAGTTTAGTCTTACTTTCTCTATTTATTTGCATTTACTCCATGTTCCTAGATTAGTTTCAAGTCATTTTCTATATCGTGACAACCCTTCAGCATCGCTAGCTTAGACTTTGCATATCGAATACCCACCGTCCTTGTGGACCGACCTTGAATTTCCACCGTGCTAAGTCTTGTTATAAATATCATTTGACACCCAAAAATGACGCGTGTCAAAAATGGCGTCGCAGCCGGGAACGGTGCAATGCATTTGATTTGTTTTCTAGACTTTGCTAGTTGTGCTTATTAGTTCCTCAAGGTTATTTCTAATCCTTTTATTTTCTGTCTTTGTTTGTAGATTTATTTTATTTGAATAAGCGTCAATGATGACACAAAGCTTTCAACAAGAAGAGTAAGGCAAGGTGAAACTTTTAATTTGGTTATGACTTCCATGAGTGTAGATGGTTTTTTGAGCAAGATAACATGTTTCCATCTACCTCACATAATGAAAACCCAAGCTACTACCCCATCTCTCCTTTAGAAAGCCCTCATGTCCAACCTCCACAACAACTTCAGTTCCAAACTGCTTACAACCACCTACAAAACCAACCACCCTTCTTCCCACAACAAGTTGAAAACCATGAACTTTATATGCAAAGTTTTAATTTTTCAACTTATGTAGATGAAAGAGGAAGCCCAAGCAAGGGATATGGTTCTCAATGACATTATAGCCCATTGAAGAATATTGGCTAGTAAATTAGCTGAATTGCATTCCGACCAAGAGCTTGATAAAGAACAAAAGGAAAATGGCAAGATGGATGACACTGAGATATTTCCACTTACTTGTTGCCACACACCCTCAACAAATGATATGAGAAATTGTTTGTGAGCCAAATGAAAAATTATGCTTCCTTGTGGGGAGGAGTTTTGATTGAGGATGATAGTGATGATGAGGAGGAGGGGTGTGACATTGGTTGTGAGCCAAATGATAATGAAGAAATAGAGGATGAAGTTGTGGTGGATTTGAGCATTTCTTCCACCTTTCAAGATACATTCTCAAGGGAGCATGAGTGTGAGGCAAATTATGAGCAACTAATTTTGCTCCTCCTACTTGGGATGTTTACAATGAAGATTAGAGAGACCCTTCACCACACTTTCCTCTATAACCCACGTAGATGATATGTGTGGCACGAGTACTTGGGAAGGTGAAGGCAAAACGTTGGAAGCCGAGGTTGACAAAATTGAACTTGCTATCTTTGGAGAATTATGATTTTGGTAGCTTTGACCATAGTTTGGAAGAACTAAAATCTTTCTCCTTAAAAAATGGCTTGGGTTCTAAGGAGGGTCAAGAAGGAAGTGACACAAATGTTAATATGAATGACTTCAATGGTGAGAAGTTGACCTCCCCTCCTCCTATTCCTCAATCATCCCATTTTCAAGGAAGGGAAATATCTATTCAAGAACAATCGATTGAGACCAATCCTATCTTCTTTGATTCCCATGGTGAAGGGACATACTTGAAGCCTCCCAAAGAGCATGAATCATATTTTCTATCATTTATTGAAAAAGATTGTGAGTTGGTTGGTTGGTTTGGAGCATCAGAAGGCTCGGGTACCAAGGGTAAGATGAATGGGAGAGATTTAGGAAAGCTTCCATTTATGCTAGGTTGGCCAAGTTTTGTGCTTAGGTGGCTAATATCCTATTTGTGCTTAGGAAAGCATGAATCATATTTGCTTAGGTTGGCCAAGTAAGGTATCGAATCCACAGGGAGGCGGTAGTATTCTAATCTGTTAAACTAGGTTCGTCTCTTATAGTAACAATTCCGTGGGTTTTTGATTTATGTTCCTAAACTAATAGCAAACAATAGCAATAAAAGGCTGAAATCAATAAGATTAAAAGTATAGGGTCTCAGGTTCACTAGGATTATTATTCAGGGGTAAGGGTGTAATCAACTATCATGTAATAAAGTTATCTAAGGTCACAAGATCGGTCGATTCAATTATGCCCTTTAGATCTACAATTTAACATGCGATCGCTATCATTAAACGAGTTCTATTCAATTATCGTAGCCTATCTTAGTCTTAACCCAGTCGGTGTTAATCCTAATTTGTGAGACTAGTTCATTAATCCTGACAAGTAATTAAGCAACTAGATTTAAAACGATAATCAAACGATAACCATGCTATTGCAATTCAATTAATTAGTATATCCCTTCTAACAATCCTAGATCCCCTTTCAACCCTCGATAAGAACATAGCTACTCATAACGATATTAATAACAACGATAATAAATAAAGAAAACATGATTAACAATAATGAAAGGAGTAACAAAGAATAATTAAATAACTAGAAAGTAACTAATTGAATAACAAAGGAAGATTAAAGAGTACCGATTACAAGCTTGAACTAAAAATAATAGTCTTGATGAATCAATCCAGTAGCAAAGCAAACAAAACCCTAGTTTCTAATATTAAAGCGTACCTAATTGTGAAAGACGAGTTTTCCTTTTATAACAAAAATCTAATTAACTAGGTTAAACTAATTTAGGAAATCCGAAATCTTCCAAACACTGGGTTGCTCGATCGATCAAGGCTGTATCTGCTCGATCGAGCATGACGTCAGCACGACTCGATCGAGCAGAGTGATGTTGCTCGATCGAGCATCCTTCAAATGGCTCGTTTCTTCGTTTTTCTTCATTTCTTCTCCACCGCTCTAAATTCTCATGCCTAATCTTCTACGATATGACTCTGGTATGCTCCATAACAACTCAAAAAGCTCCAAATGCATCCAATCTACATTAAAACATAATAGAAGCGGCAGAATCGATATTCTAGCTAAAATAACATAGAAACAAGCAAAGAAAGACAATAAACCGAGTCTTATGTATCTAAGGGAAGCATAAAATATGTAAATAACTAGTGACCATCAAACTCCATCAAACCAATCCTTTGCTTGTCCCTAAGCAACGCACTCACCACTATACAAGCACAAACATACAAATGGTGAACGAAAAACTCAAAGCTAATGTTAATGCAAATCCCAAGCTATCCATATCTATAACAAAGTAATGACCAAGTTGTACAAATAAAACAAATTTAAAGGCACGGGAAAGTAGATAACGCAGCTCATGTTCCAAGATTTTACATGATACCGTAGTATAGACAAAAACCAAATACCTTTCAATTTTGTAAGGCTCAATTTGTCGGATTCTCGCGGAGTCACTTTTGCACTCATAAGTTTATGTAAGGGTGAGTTTTGTAAAGATAGAAAGAAATAGAAATTCACACTCAACTTATGAAACATGCATACATTCTAATGTGATAGTAATTTCCCTAACTAATACACATTCGCTATAAAACCAAAGTACATGAATCAAGACAATAAGGGAGGCTAATGGGCGATTGTATAGAAGTGGATTGTGCTAATGCACGTATGGGAATGTGGGGCTAAGATCGGTAGTCACATCGACACTTACCAAAGCAATTCTACAAGGCTAACACAAACCAATACCCGACTAGAGAAATCATCTTAAACTTTGACAACACAAGAGAGATATCGATATTGCTCTCTAAATATGCATTAGACTCTAGTATATTCCCTTTCATTATCCCTTGAACAATTTAATGAAGCAACATAAATTTTTTTCTTTGTTCCCTTTTTTTTTTCTTTTCTTGTCTTGTCTTTTTTTTTTCTTTTTTTTTCATCATATCTTTTGCTTCATAACATTTCTCAACAAAGGGAATAAATGACACAATTGCCAACATACTTGCAACACCCATCTGATATTTTTTTTTTTAGAAACCCCGACCCAACCATATTTGACAAGAAAAAGCATGCAACTGCGACTGTCCCGATAAGGTAGGCAAATTCTAGGAATGTAGCTATTAGATGGGTTATAAAACAGGCTACAAATGTTCAAAAGGGCTAAACAAAAGGTAATGTAAGGCTTATTTGAACGGTAAGAACCGTCTTTCCTCATGTAATTATCAAATAAACGCGTAAAGTATCAAGAAACTACTGTCACACTTATGCAATTTGATGTTACATATTTCACAAGGAGTACCACACTCATAAACCTAAAAACAATTAGACTAGTTTATTGATGTTCCTGGCCTAGGAAGCTCTATAAACCTCAGAATTTTAAGTGGTTTACCAACTAAAATTGGCCAAATCTAATTAGCAAAAGGTATGTCAAAAACGGTCAAGACTTGTTCTATGAGCCTTGTTTTCAAAAGTAGTAAGTCAAAACAATGTAAATGGACAACTTATTTGGGATTCAAATGCAGAAACAATGCAAATTATCATCATTGTTGTTCAACTTCACCAAGACTCGACCTAATAAAATCACATGTTTTTGGATTTTGTAAATTTTGTAAATTTTTATGGCTTTTTTTTAGAAAGTAAATAGACACGCGACATAGATATAGATTATCCCCCAAACCTAAATGTCACAGTGTCCCAATGTGACGCTAATAGCACAGCAATCACACAACAACCAACAACAGCAACCTAAAGGACGCAACTAACAAAGGGGAATGGGAAATAACTGAAAGAAAATACAATAAAAGAAAGTACAAGGATAGATAATACCAGTTGTATAGACATAGCCTCCCCCTGCAAAATGGGGGGCGTAGTGATCAGCTGTCACTACTGCTCATCAGCACCACCACCATCATCATCATCTCTCTGAGCAGCACCAGAAGAAGAGGCCCCAAATGGCCCACCAAACCCACCCACCGGAGCATCCGGTCGGATAGGAGTATACCATGAACGACCCAGAAAACCATAGTCATGACTGAACTCCTGGGAAAACTGCTGTTGAGTCACCCCATAATTATCGAACACACCACTCTCGTCACTCGGACCTCGATAATAGCTCGGCGTAGTCCAACCAGCAGTAGCATTAAGATCCGTCCGCATGAGGTTCTCCCACAGCCCCCTCATCACCAAGTCATTATTAACTCCTTGGTGAATCCTAATCTCCCTCTCCAAGGCCGAATCAAAGGTATAAGCAGGTGGAGGGTAAGGGAACGGAGTCGGGGTCGGTGTAAAGTGGGGAGTCGGGGTGTGAGCAGAAGATGCAGAGGTGAACCGTCGACGTACGAGGTCGACGGGTCTCGGCCAAGGTTAAAATAAGCTCGGGTGGTACCACATAAGAACGAGGGGGAGGGGTAGGTTCAGGCTCAGCATCATGGGCAGGCAACCGCTCCGTAGAAGGCAGACGGTTACCGGTGTCAGGAAGATCTATCCACTTGGACCCCCGTACTCGCCAGTGAAATTAAGCGTTATCGAACGCATTAATCCAGCATAAAGTGTGGCGCAAGTACTCCTCGTTGACCCTAGGAGCATGTACCTTGGTCATGGGTGCGTACCGACGGTCTCCCCCAAACCGAACAAGTCGCCTAGCCAATCTAGTGACCATAGCACCACAATCCAAGGAATGTTGGGTGGGGGAATTGACTCTCCAAAAAGTATAACACACCAAGCCGACCGGATGAAACTGAAAGATATTCTCATATTTGGGATTGAGGGTGGATGCAAGCAATAAAACCTCATGAGAGTTCAGCTTACTAAAGTCCTTCCTACTAAACAGAATAAAGCTAAAAAATCACGGAAACAACCTTAAACAAGGATGTTGCACATCATTTACAGCCATTGCGTTGACACTCGGGTTAGGAAGACTAGTAAATAGAGAAAAGTATTCAACGACTTGAAAGCCGGAAGGAATAGCACTAAAATCATCACCACCATCATCATCACCACGAGAAAGACCCAAATGGCCAGCTAACTCATCATAGGACAACTCGAAATCCCTATTAAGCAACCGAAAAGACACACTCGTATTGACTTCGTCCCAATTAAAAGAACTAAAGAACTCAAGTGTCAACGGTCGGTAAGAAAGTTCATTAAGGGAGTATAATCCACCAAACCTGATTCGATTAAACATAGAAGAAATAGCATCACCCAAACCGAGAGCATCAAGAATAGCGGGGCACGCACATCGAGTAGGGTCCATAGGATGACCCATAAGCATTGCAAACCTATCATGTTGTTCTTGTGTGCTAAAAACGATCCATGGGTAAGTTGGGTTACTAGGAATCGCTTGAACTTGAGGTTGTCGGATGAGACAGAGTTCCCTAGGTCGCTTACTACTGCTTCTTGTCTAGACATGACGAAATGAAGCAAATAAAACACACAAACACCACAAAATACTCACAATCGATTCTACCAAACCCTAGGTCGAAACAAATCGAATTTGGGTCTAAAGGGCGAGTAAGACGGAGCAATAAGCAATGTAAGAGTGATTAAATACTAAATAATTAAGGAAGGAAGCAATAAACAACAATTAAAAACACAAAATCAAAGAAAGAGAAGCAAACCCTAGATTTCACGTTTCCGGCAAAATTAGAGATCAAGAACACCAATTTCTTCAAAGATTGCACTTAAAACAAGTATGATGATGTTTCTTGATGATAATAAGATGATGAATTGATGATTGGAGAGTGTTTGAATGAGGTTAATGAGAGAATATGGGTCAGTGAGAGAAGAAGAGTGTCGAAATAATGAAGAGAAGGGAAAGAAATATGGGGAAAACCTGATTTTCTGCTGCGAACCGGTCGGGCAGGACCCGACTCGATCGAGCAACGTTATGTTGCTCGATCGAGCAACCTAGAGGATGTCGTTTTTGACTTTCTGCTCGAGTCTCAGATTATTGTGTAGATGTCGAACTCGATTAAGCAAAGTCATGCTGCTCGATCGAGCAACCTAAATGCATGCTTTTGTTTTTCTTTTTCTCGCTCTTTTATATTTCTTTCCGTTCTTAATTCGACTTCTAATTTTATTACCTGCAAGCACTTAATAAAATTGTTAGATCTCGCCCTCACCGCACTTTGAGAATAAAGTAGACCTGTATTAACTATCCAAACTAAATCTAATTAACCTATAACATTAATAACTAAGTTAATTGCTAACTAAAATAGATTTTAAATCAAATTTACAAATGAAGTACAATTAAATACCAGGTTGCCTCCCGGCTATCGCTGGTTTATATTGGTCCCTCACGACCGTGTTACCTCAAAATCATGGTGAATTATCAATAATGAAAAGGTCGACGACCTCTATCACGTTTATAAATGCCCCAATCATAATATCTTTAAGCGTTGACCATTGACTTTGAAACTTTCACCCTTATCGGTTTGTAGCGTAACCGACCCAAACTTGTTCACCTCAGCAGCTGTGAACGGTCCCGACCATCTGGACTTGAGTTTACCTGGAAACAAACGCATACGGGAGTTAAATAATAATACTTTATCACCAACTTTAAATTCCCGCTGCATTAGATGCTTGTCGTGCCACTTCTTTGTCTTCTCCTTGTAAACCCGAGCATTATCATAGGCAAGAAATCGAAACTCATCAAGCTCGTTCAATTGCATAAGTCGTTTCTCACCCGCCACTGAGAGATCCATATTAAGCTCTTTAATGGCCCACATAGCCTTATACTCAAGTTCTACCGGTAAATGGCGTGCCTTGACATAGACTAACCGGTATGAAGAAGCACCTAATTGAGTCTTAAAAGTAGTTCGGTAAGCCCATAAAGTGTCATCGAGCTTAAGACTCCAATCCTTCCTGGATTTCCTCACAACTTTCTCAAGGATTGACTTAATCTCCCTATTAGAAATCTCCACTTGGCCACTTGTCTGCGGATGATAACTTAACCCCCGACAATGTGTAACGCCATATTTCTTCAATAAAGTGTTAAGATGGCGTTCATTGAAATGCTTCCCTCCATCGCTAATGAGAGCACGAGGAATCCAAAATTGCGGGAATATGATCTTCTGAAACAGTTTAACAACTGCTTTGTCATTGCAAGTGGGAGTGGCAATAGCTTCCACCCATTTGGAGACATAGTCGACTGCTACTAGAATATATTGATTACCATGGGAAGATGGAAATGGCCTTTGGTAGTCAATACCCTAAACATCAAATATCTCAACTTCTAAAATACCCGTTTGAGGCATCTCATGCATGTGCGAAATATTACCCGTCTTTTGACACGCGTCACAAGAACGGACAAATATAGTAGCATCCTTGAGAATAGTCGGCCAGTAAAAACCCGACTGCATAACCTCGGCAAATGTCCTTGAGGGACCGTGATGACCGTCATAAGGAGAAGAGTGAATACATCGTCGATAAATGCCATCGGCACACTCCCGGAATAAATAAGGATCATCCCAAAAGTACCGCTTCACATCGTTTTGAAACCTCTTCTTTTGCTGATAAGATTGACCGGGAGGCATAATTCCCCCAACCAAAAAGTTGGCATAATGAGCAAACCACGGAGTCTCCATGGTAATGGCAAGGAGATGGTCATCAGCAAACGAATCATCAATGGGGACGGAATCTCCCCCTTCAAACTTTAAACGAGAAAAATGGTCAGCAACCACATTCTCTGCACCAGACTTATCCCGGATCTCCAAATCAAATTCTTGTAATAACAAGATCCAACGAATAAGCCGAGGTTTGGCTTCCTTCTTGGCTAAAAAATATTTAAGTGTTGCATGGTCAGTGTAGACGATTACCTTAGAGCCCACAAGATAGGCTCTAAACTTATCTAAAGCAAAGACAACCGCAAGTAACTCTTTTTCAGTGGTAGCATAGTTAACTTGCGCATCATCCAAGGTCTTACTAGCATAGTAGATCACATGTAGCACCTTATCCTTCCTTTGGCCCAAAACAGCCCCAACTGCATAGTCACTGGCATCACGCATTATCTCAAACGGCAAATTCCAATTAGGAGACTGGATAATAGGAGCTGAGATGAGAGCGTGTTTAATCCTGTCAAAAGACTTAACACACTCATCATTAAACACAAATGGGGCATCCTTATGGAGAAGCTTAGTCAATGGTTGAGCAATTTTTGAAAAGTCCTTAATAAAGCGGCGATAGAACCCCGCATGACCAAGGAAACTTCTAACACTTTTAACATTTAACGGGTACGGTAATTGCTCAACCACTTCCGCTTTAGCCTTATCCACTTGGATGCCTCGTCCAGACACCAAATGACCAAGTACCACCCCTTCAGTTACCATGAAGTGGCACTTTTTCCAGTTTAACACAAGGTTACTTTTCTCACAACGTTGTAAGACTTTATTCAGATTAGCTAAACAAGTATCAAAATCGGTCCCATAAACACTGAAGTCATCCATAAAGACCTCCATAATAGACTCGATAAAATCAGAAAAAATAGCCATCATACAACGTTGAAAGGTGGCGGGGGCATTACATAACCCAAAAGGCATTCTTCGGTAAGCAAAGACACCATAAGGGCATGTGAAGGTAGTTTTTTCCTGATCGTCAGGATGAATGGGGATCTGAAAGAATCCCGAGTAGCCGTCTAGATAGTTAAAATATTTATGACACGCTAGACGCTCTAACATTTGGTCAATATAGGGAAGAGAGAAGTGGTCTTTCCTAGTATTTACATTAAGCTTCCTATAATCAATACACATCCTCCACCCTGTCACTAGTCTAGTAGATATGAGCTAGTTTTTCTCATTAGTGATGACTGTCGTCCCTACCTTCTTAGGAACTACTTGAATAGGACTGACCCACTCTGAGTCAGAAATAGATTATATGATCCCTGCATCTAACAATTTCTGCACCTCTTTTCTAATTACCTCTTGCATAGTAGGGTTTAAACAACGTTGACCCTGCCTACAAGGTTTATGGTCTTCTTCTAAGTGGATACGGTGCATACAAAAGTCAGGACTAATACCTTGTAAATCATCAATACTATAACCTATAGCCTTCTTGTGTCTTTTTAAAACTACCAACAAATCAATAAGTTGGCTTTCAGATAGGTTAGCATTGACAATTACAGGATTCATCTCATGGGAATCAAGAAAAAACATACTTAAGATGAGAGGGGAGGGGTTTAAGTTCAGGTTTCTTTACCTCGGTAACCATAGGGGGGTTACCTAAGCTATACACCTTTTGTAACTCGCATTCCTCTCATGTCAGCAGTTTCCCCATCTCAACTACTTCCTTACTCCGTGAGCTTCCTATTGTAACTAGTGTCCTCCACAGTTAGTGTGATAACGTGTATAAATCTCTTACAGGTTCACAGGGTATACTTAGTATTCTTATCAGTTGATTAACGTTTATCGATAACGGTTGGCTTGCTAGAAGTTTGACGTTATTGTCATTTTAATGGCGGTGATCAACTGGTCCCTAAAAGTCACACCTAAAGGATGTGTTTGACAGATATGATTATATGAAAAATATAATCATATTGATGCCTTATATGGCTAAAAGGTTAGTCGATGTATATGACTAAAATGTTAGTCAATGTAACGATGATACGATTATTTAATACGATTAAATAATACTAGCTGAGACGAATTAAATGTTAATTCGTAATTGAATATAAACTGTTATATCTAATTGATGTATATAATGTAATTCTTTAATACGATTAAATGATGTAAGCTTAAACGAATTAAATGTTAATTCGTAATTAAATATAAACTGTTATATTTAATTAGCAAATTATAAATATACGATATATATAGTTGACGTATATATTATATGATATTGTCATAATAAATGATGTCAGACCGGTATTAATAAATCGACTGCAAAATGTTGTATGGATTTATTAATATGTGACAACATAAATGACAATAATAATGCATACACATTTTATACATTAAAATGAAAAAGCTAACAACCTAAAAACAAGTAGAGAAAAAAGAGTCCTCTCCTCTCTCCACTATTTTTGGACAGTTAAAGGGAGAGGAGTTTAGTTTTTTATAAAACTCTTCTTCTCTACATTCTTATCATTACTTCTCACAAAAATTATTATTAGTAATTTTGGGTATTGATTCTAGCACAAGAAAAAGGCATTTCTTAGAGCATCTTGGGTGCAACGATTAGGAGAATATCGATCTCAATATTTGTTCTTAGGCCATATTGCTAGGACCGGAGGTTGATTATAATCTCTATGTTTTATATTATGCATTTCGTTTATGACTCGCATTTCATATATTTTGATTTCGTTATAATCCTTAAATTTCATGATGAAATATACCGATATTTCCCACAAGTGATATCAGAGCATAGGCTACGAAATTATTTTATATGATTTTTCATAAATGATGAAATATTGAATTAAAATTTTTCTGAAAATTTTTTTTGTTTCGGCTCAATTTTTTTTTTTGGCCGTGTAATTTTTTTTTTTGATTCTTGTGTTCATTTTGATTTATTGATATTGTTGTTTAAAATGTTAAGATGACAATATGATAAATTTGTAGATGTTTTAATTGAATAAGGATTAAATTAAAATGTAAATGGAAATTGTTTTGAATGTTTATGAACATTTGTTTTAACTATATATTTTCGGCTTACATGATGTTAAATTGTTGTTTTGCATCATGATTCATTAATTTTGATGATGTTCAAATCAATTATAATTAGTCGAATATTAAGATAATCGATTTAATCATGATTTAGATATTCATTTTAAATTGTTAAATTGAATCATCTAGTTTGTATCAATGTTTAATAATGATTAAGTGTTGATAATTGTACCGATCTTGTAATATTAGCAACGTAAAATTAAATGTTTATTTTGTATGTATTATTTTATAAAAAAAAATAACGTGGCTGTTTTATAAAAAAAAAAAAAAAATTGATTCGGTTTTTTTTTTATTATAGCTGAATTTTTATTTATGCATTATATTGATAATGTATTATTGTTGTTGTGAAAAAGTTCACAATTAATGGATACCCAATTATTTTAAAATGGTTTAAAATAATGTTGGATTAATTCATATTATACGATAATATGAATTAAAATTGGATTATGTTTGATTGGAGTTATTGTGAGTAATTTAGGAATTGTCACATAATTTTGATCATTTTAAAATAGGTGGTTTGGATAACTACTCTACATAATTAAGGAATTATGTCTTGAATGATTAATTTAATGTTGATGCATTTTATTTTGTTGAATGATTTGTTGAATGGTTTATTTACGTATTTTTGCAATTGGTTGTAATTTGTATTACCTAGTTTGGCCTTAGTTGATCATGTTTTCGTAATGATGGAAACATGATCTTGATGTAATTTTGAGATCTCGAATCTCCTTTTGTTTTCTTTGAAATTATGTTATTAAATTAGAATGTAAATAGGTTTATATTTTGTAATTTATTAAATGTAATTTGAGAAGACTAAAGATGGAGATCGGATTGCTCACTCCCGCTACATGGACCAAGAAGAAACATCAAAGACAAGCTTTTCGGGTCCAATTCTGGATGGATTCCAAAGTTGTATTTTGTTCATTTTGGTAGATAGGCCACACTAGGACTTTGTAATTTTACGTATTTTTCGTTCTTGTTGCATTTCTTCACATGATAGTTAGTGCATCATATTCCGCCTAAACCAAACCACCTACTAAAAATGCATGAAAATTGACTCATATAGTTTGGATGTTAGTTATCATGGACATAAAGATGTCACACGAATTTTAAGCCATCATCTTAGTTTATTCATTCTCGCATGCTAGATATTCGTTCACTTAAAATGAATTAAAATAAAGTTGATGGGATCTTCCTCTAAAACCTAAATTGAGACTAGTCTTTATAGGCCAAACTACTATGAATCCCTTCTTCGTCGGTAGGCATATAGGACCTTACTCTCCATATGACCCTTTCTACGTTGGGTAAGTAGTATGTGTTGACTTATTTTACCTCAACATTATAATCCGAAGAGTTTCTCGTGATTATGATGGACTAAAGATAGAAATTTATCGACTAAGAATTCTAAAGGTAGAATTAGCCAAGAGTTTGGCTTATCAATTTATAGATAATTGAGTCTTGGGATCATTTATATAATTCTTGAGGGAGGTCAATTGTATAAATGCTTGAGTCTTCGCATTAAACAAGTTTTGTACTAGACTTAATTCATATCGATGAGTATGCTTATTATGTTTTTCTTCTTTTTCGCAGCGTAGAATTCGTTTTATATTGATAATACTGCTTATAACAAATGGCTGGCCATAATGATGTCCCTATGCCAAGTGTCACACTCGCACGCGAGTCTTGGCTTAAAACTTTCATGGACCACATGAATCAGTCCACGCGACTGAAGAATGACGGGTCCAACTTTGCGGACTGGGAGGCGGTATTACGGAATGCAGCCATTGCTGATGGCAAGCTCAATTACTTGACTGAGCCAATACCGCCAAACCCAGGCCCCAATGCAAGAGCTAACGAGTCACTTGTTTATAGTGACTTCGTTATGGAAGCGGGTGCGATAAAGAACGTACTTATCTTTGCAATGGAAACCAATTTGCAAAGACGCTTCATTGCATAAGGTGGAAATAAGATTTTCACCACGCTCAGTAACGAATTCTCAAAAGCACCGAGAATCGTTACTTATGAGCATACATGTCGCTTCTTTGAGACGAAACTCCAGAAGGGCCAACCGGTTAGCCCACACATTCTTGATATGATTGAGAATGTCGAGAAACTGGAGGCACTTAGTTGCAAAATCAGTGAGACCATAGTCATTGACCGTATGCTTCATTCACATCATGATGGTTTTGCCCTATTCAGGGCAAATTACTACATGAATGACATGAGGAAAAGTCCTCATGAGCTACACTCACTTCTCGTACAGACCGAGAAGGATCTGAAATTGAGTGGGAGAATGAAGCAAGATGTTCTCATGATTTCCAACAAGAACAAAGGTAAGGGCAAGGCTCACGGCGACCTAACTGTAGGGAAGCCAAAGTTTAAGAAGTCAGGAAAGGGTAAGAGTGGGCCTGGTGAGACTAGTAGCTCACAAGGCAAGGCAAAGAGCAAGGACAGTGACATTGAGTTCCACCATTGCCACAAGACTGGGCATTAGAGGAGGAACTGTCCTCTGTACCGTGAGGACATAAAAGCAGGCCGCGTCACTCCTGTTGGTATGTCATCTTATATTCATATGATTGAGATTAACCATGCAAGTTTCTGAACTTGGGTACTTGATACAGGTTGTGGTTCTCATCTGTGTAATCATTTGCAGGGCCTAAAACATATCACACCTCTCGCAAAGGGTGATGTGGACCTGCGAGTCGGGAATGGAGCAAGAGTTGCTGCAGTCTCAATGGGAACACATGTAATCCAACTCCCGAGTGGATTTGAGTTGTATTTATATAAATGTTACTATGTACCCAGTTTATCTAAGAACATTATTTCTGTTTCCGTGCTTGATAAAGACGGTTTTTCATTTTCAATAAAAGACAATAGCTGTATTTTCTCTTTGAATGAAATGGTTTATGGCAAAGCAGTTTCCATGAATGGCATTTATATCTTAGATCAAACCACAGAAATATTACATGTGAATAATAAGAAAGTAAAGGTTGGTGACAAAGATCAAACTTATCTATGGCACTATCGTATGGGACACATAAATGAAAAACGTGTAAAGAAGCTCATTGAGAATGAGACTATCTCCCCATTTGATTACGAATCATTTGGCACGTGTGAATCATGTCTTATCGGCAAAATGACTCGAATTTCCTTCAAAGGTGTTGGAATGCGTGCTAATGACCTATTAGGACTCATACATACTGATGTATGTGGACCTATGTCAATCAACGCAAGAGACGGCTATAGATATTTTATCACTTTCACGGATGATTTGAGTAGATACGGATATGTCTACTTAATGAAGCATAAAAGTGAGTCCTTTGAAAAGTTCAAGGAATTCCAGAATAAGGTTGAGAACCAACTGGAAGAAAGATTAAAGCAACTTCGATCAGATCGTGGTGGCGAATTTTTTTCAAATGAGTTTGATCAACACCTTAAAGACTGTGGCATAGTATTACAGTTAACTCCACCTGGAACACCTTAATTAAATGGTGTGTCCGAACGGAGAAATCGAACATTACTTGATATGGTTCGATCCATGATGAGTCACACGGTAGTACCTGATTCACTATGGGGTTTTGCTCTTTTGTCAGCTGCTCTTATACTTAACCGAAGTCCGTCTAAAGCTGTAGACAAGACTCCATATGAGATATGGAAGGGAACGGTCCCTAACTTGTCCTTTATTCGGGTTTGGGGCTGCGAGGCTTATGTCAAGTGGAGACACGAGGATAAGCTCGGCCCGCGATCGGTCAAGACATACTTTATTGGTTATCCAAAAGGAATGTTTGGTCATTACTTCTATTCGCCTACCGAACATCGAGTTTTTGTTGCGGCTAGTGCGAAGTTCTTAGAGAAAGAGTTTCTCGAGAACAAGTCAAGTAATAGAACCTTTGATCTGTCGGAGATTCAAGAACCAACAACCGAGCAACCGATGGAGGAAGATGTTCCTTCAACTTCTGCTACGGTTAATATTCCTCAGGAACCTAGGAGGTCGGGTAGAGTCTTTATTCCTCCAGACAGATACATTGGTATGGTCGAGGAGAATGATAGAGATGACATTTTGCTCCTAGAGAGTAACGAACCCGCTACCTATAAAGGTGCCATGACCTGTTCCGACTCTAAGCTATGGCTTGAAGCCATGCAATCCGAGATGGACTCCATGTTTGAGAATGACGTATGGTATCTTGTGGATTTGACTGATAAGGTACGACCTCTTCAGTGCAAATGGCTTTATAAGATAAAGCATTCTGTAGAAGGACAACGAGACGTCTATAAGGCACGACTAGTGGCAAAAGGTTTCACTCAAGTGCAAGGATTGCATTATGATAAAATCTTTGCACCCGTAGTTATGTTGCGTTCCATTTGGATAATCTTAGCGATTGCCGCTTTTAATAATTATAAAATTTGGCAGATGAATGTGAAAACCGCCTTCTTAAACGGTTATTTGGAGGAGGAATTGTACATAGTACAGCCCGAAGGTTTCATTGATCCTAAGAAAGTGTGCAAGCTTAAGCGTTCCATTTATGGACTTAAGCAAGCTTCTCGGAGTTGGAATCATCGTTTCGACCAGGTGATAAAAGAGAATGGTTTCACTCGATCGGTCGAGGAACCATGCTTGTATGTCAAGTCGACTGGGAGTAAGATTGTCTTCTTGATATTGTATGTCGATGACATACTCTTGATTGGGAATGACATTCCTCTCTTATCTTCGGAAAAAGTATGGTTAAAGAACCATTTCCAGATGAAAGATCTGGGTGACGCACAACGCATATTGGGGATCCGTATCTATAGAGATAGATCACGACGGATGTTATCACTCAGTCAGGAGTCTTATATAGATAAGATTCTTAAAAGGTTCAGAATGACCAACTCCAAGAAGGGGTACCTTCCAATGACTTCTGGGATGCATTTGAGTAAAACTCAGGCACCCAAGACATCGGAAGAGGTCGAGCACATGAGTCATGTTCCTTATGCATCAGCCATAGGATCGATCATGTATGCCATGATATGCACACGTCCAGACGTGGCATATGCATTGAGTATGACGGGTCGGTACCAAGGCAATCCAGGTGAAACACACTGGATGGCTGTTAAAAATATCCTTAAGTACTTACGAAGGACTAAGGATTGGGTATTGACTTATGGAGGAGATACTAAGTTATGCGCAATCGGTTACACGGATGCTAGCTTCCAAACGGATCGAGATGACTCGAAATCTCAGTCTGGATTCGTCTTTACTCTTAAAGGTGCTGCGGTCAGTTGGAAAAGTTCCAAACAAAGTGTTATAGCAGATTCTACAACTGAGTCCGAGTACTATGCCGTTTCGGAAGCTGCAAAGGAAGCTATATGGATACGTCAGTTCTTACAAGGACTAACCGTAATTCCTAGTTCAAATGACCCCATCACCATCTATTGTGATAATAGAGGTGCCATCTTCCAAGCTAAGGAGCCTAAGTCTTGCAACAAGTTTAGACATGTATTTTGGAAGGCTCACATTATCCGAGATTACGTGGAGCAAAAGGAGATAGTGATAGACAAGATCGTTCGGATGACAACATCGCGGACCCTCTCACTAAACCGTTAAAATATGATAAGCATGAAGGGCATGTTATTTCCATGGGAATTAAACGTGTTCCTGAGTTGTAGTAGTTGTTTATATGGATAAGAGATAAATGTATCTTTTTTATATACTATTCATAACGTCATCGTATTGTTTCATTTTTGTTTTTCATATGGATTGTATGACAACATTGAACGCCACAAAGTGAACTGAATTACATTATATTTGTTTTGGTCCATAATCGCCCATATGAGCTGATAACTCTGGCAATTATATTGTGAAGTTGATTGATGGTGGGTTCAACGAGCCATAAGTCAAACGGTTCACTGATCGATCACAGATACGAGTTATAAAGATACCTCGTAGGACATCGTGACAACGTTATGGAGTCCTAAATGTGTAAGAACATTCGGTGCCAGGTCGTGGATTGGACGTCCATAGTTTTCCTAGAGTCGATTCTTTTGACTATCAACTGTCTCTTGAGATTAAGGCAGTTTTTGGTTAACTTTGGTTTCTTTCTCATGGTCGACCGTAACAGGAGGCTAAGCAGATTTTTACTGGGTCATTTCATACTGTGCTTGTATCTGCAGGATTCGAGTTGAAGAAAATATCCAACCTTTATCAGGTTTTGTTATTTCTCAGGGCCACTCGAGGAGTTATAACTGAAATGCATGGCCATGCTCGAATAATGATTCGTTTATCAATTAGGTTACTCTCTAGTCGGGAAAACCACTCTTGATATTGATCACTTGTAAAATACGAACTTTGTGAATACAGACTTTGCAAATTGTTTTACATTGAGTGGGAGAAATTTTGGATGTGAGAATCGGATATCGCACATACACTTGTAAGGATAAGTGGGAGATTTTTGGAGCTAGTGTCCTCCACAGTTAGTGTGATAACGTGTATAAATCTCTTACAGGTTCACAGGGTATACTTAGTATTCTTATCAGTTGATTAACGTTTATCGATAACGGTTGGCTTGCTAGAAGTTTGACGTTATTGTCATTTTAATGGCGGTGATCACCTGGTCCCTAAAAGTCACACCTAAAGGATGTGTTTGAGAGATATGATTATATGAAAAATATAATCATATTGATGCCTTATATGACTAAAAGGTTAGTCGATGTATATGACTAAAAGGTTAGTCAATGTAATAATGATAGGATTATTTAATACGATTAAATAATACTAGCTGAGACGAATTAAATGTTAATTCGTAATTGAATATAAACTGTTATATCTAATTGATGTATATAATGTAATTATTTAATACGATTAAATGATGTAAGCTTAAACGAATTAAATGTTAATTCGTAATTAAATATAAACTGTTATATTTAATTAGCAAATTATAAATATACGATATTTATAGTTGATGTATATATTATATTATATTGTCATAATAAATGATGTCAGACCGGTATTAATAAATCGACTGCAAAATGTTGTATGGACTTATTAATATGTGACAACATAAATGACAATAATAATACATACACATTTTATACATTAAAATGAAAAGGCTAACAACCTAAAAACAAGTAGAGAAAAAAAAAGAGTCCTCTCCTTACTCCACTTGTTTTGGACGGTTAAAGGGAGAGGAGTTTAGATTTTTATCAAACTCTTCTTCTCTACATTCTTATCATTACTTCTCACAAAATTATTATTAGGAATTTTGATATTCATTCTAGCACAAGAAAAAGGCATTTCTCGGAACATCTTGGGTGCAACGATTAGGAGAATATCGATCTCGATATTTGTTCTTAGGCCATATTGCTAGGACCGGAGGTTGATTATAATCTCTATGTTTTATATTATGCATTTCGTTTATGACTCGCATTTCATATATTTTGATTTCGTTATAATCCTTAAATTTCATGATGAAATATACCGATATTTCCCACATTTCCTGCTTCAGCAGTGCTGGAAATTAAGGTGATCTCCAGAGGATCCATATTCAAACACATAGAGAGACAGTCATCAACAGTCAAATCCACAATATCGACCCTATGACATGTATCTTCTAGCATGGGTTGTTTCATTGCATTATCTAAGTTGAATGTGATAGTGTCATCCCCCACTATTAGTGTAAGTCTCTCATTCTTAATATCTATAACCGCCCCCGCAGTATGGAGGAATGGTCGTTCTAAGATGATAGAAATTTGGGTGTCCTCAGCCATATCTAATACGACGAAGTCAACTGGTATGAAAAATTTCCCTACTCTAACTGGTACGTCTTCTAAAACTCCCAAAAGGTGTTTAATAGAACGGTCGGCAATTTCTAAGGTCAGGGTTGCAACATTAAGTTGACCCATATTTAGCTTTTTACATATAGAAAATGGCATTACACTAACACTAGCCCCTAAATCACAAAGGGCTTTATATATAGCTAAACATCCTATATTACAAGGAATAGAAAAACTCCTTGGATCCTTTAGTTTAGGTGGTGATCAGGATTGTAACACAGCACTGCATTCCTCAGTAAATGCAACCGTCTCCACTTCATTAAAGGACTGCTTCTATGTCAATATGTTCTTCATAAATTTTGCATAAGTCGGCACTTGAGTGATCAACTCAGTAAACGGTACACTCACTTGCAAATTCTTGACTTCCTCCATAAACCTTTCAAACTGTTTATCGAGCTTGGATTTATGTTGGCGGTGCGGAAAAGAAAGTGTAATGGCGATTGGCTCGGCTTCTTTTGCTCTTGTAGATGAAGTATAGGACTTGTCAGTCTGATTAAGGGTTGCTCGATCGAGCAAAGGAGCTGCTCGATCGAGTTTGTCAAAACATGAACTTTCAGAAACTCCTCGAGCAGATTTTTCGGATTTTTCAAAGGTTGCTCGATCGAGCAAAGGAATGCTGCTCGATGGAGCATCCTCTTTTTCAGGCACTTTTTCGTTGTTTTCCGAATTTTGACGAGAAACTTCCAAATTTTTATCGTTTTCACCCCTATTTGTTTCCGGGCCTTTGTAATGGGTCCCACTCCTCAAAGTAATAGCATTAGCTTGTTCATGTAGAGGATGTCTCTGAGGGGGAAGATTGCCCGGTTGTTTGTGTGGATTTTGAATTGCCAATTGGGCAATTTGAGTATCCAACATCTAGTTATATGCGAGCAACTTAGAGATCTGAGCATCTTGCTTTTGTTTTATCATGAGACTTTGCTGCAACATGACTTTCAATTCCGCCATATCATTACTTGGAGGTGGTGGTGGTGGAGGTGGAGCTTGTTGAAAGTTTTGGCCTCCTTGATTTGGACGGTTATAATTGCCTTGAGAATTGCGATTTTGAGGAATCACATAAAAGGAACCTTGTTGCTGAAGTGGCGGCGGGGTAGGATTAAGAACATTCTGACTTTGGTAGGAGAAATTTGGATGCTCTCCCGTCCTTTCATTATAAAAGTTAGAGTACGGTGTACCTTACTTAAAGGATTGAAAAGAAAGTACTTGTTCAACCGTACTCATACACTCTACCGCATTATGCCCCATAGTACCACATATTTCACAGGTTGGCTCTTGTTGAACCATGGCATGAACCGTTTGTTTATTTTCCAAATATTTTGAAGTTTGTAATTCCGCAATTTTAGAAGTTAATGCCTCCAACTCAGCTGCAACTGCATTGTCCGAACCTCCGCGCCTCGCATTACCCCTAGGATTGCCATACTCGACAGTGTGAGTAGTTATCTCATCAATCAACTTCCAAGCATTAGCATCGGTAGTGTTATTTTGGAATCTCGTAGCGAAAAGGGGAATAACACCAACTTGATTTAATCTTGCCTCATAAGGGTAAAGTCACGTCACCTTAATCAAAGTAATCCTAATTCACTACTAACTAATAGTCAGCGGAAAGTAAGGTATCGAATCCACAGGGAGCAGTAGTATTCTAATCTGTTAAACTAGGTTCGTCTCTTATAGTAACAATTCCGTGGGTTTTTGATTTATGTTCCTAAACTAATAGCAAACAATAACAATAAAAGGCTGAAATCAAAAAGATTAAAAGTCTAGGGTCTCAGGTTCACTAGGATTATTATTCAGGGGTAAGGGTGTAATCAACTATCTTGCAATAAAGTTATCTAAGGTTACAAGATCGGTCGATTCAATTATGCCTTTTAGATCTACAATTTAACATGCGATAGATATCATTAAACGAGTTCTATTCAATTATCATAGCCTATCTTAGTCTTAACCCGGTCGGTGTTAATCCTAATTTGCGAGTAGTTAATTAATCCTGGCCAGTAATTAAGCAATTAGATTTAAAACGATAATCAAACGATAACCATGCTACTGCAATTAAATTAATAAGTCTATCCCTTCTAACAATCCTAGATCCCCTTTCAACCCTAGATAAGAATTTAGCTACTCATAACGATATTAATAACAACGATAATAAATAAAGCAAACAGGATTAACAATAATGAAAGGAGTAACAAAAAATAACTAAAAAACTAGAAAGTAACTAATTGAATAACAAAGGAAGATTAAAGAGTACCGATTACAAGCTTGAACTAAAAATAATAGTCTTGATGAATCAATCCAGTAGCAACGCAAACAAAACCTTAGTTTCTAATATTAAAGCGTACCTAATTGTGAACACGAGTTTTCCTTTTATAATAGCAATCTAATTAACTAGGTTAATCTAATTAACACTGGGTTGCTCGATCGAGCAAGGGTGTATCTGCTCGATCGAGCATGACATCAGCACGACTCGATCGAGCAGAGTGATGTTGCTCGATTGAGGATCCTTCAAATGGCTTGTTTCTTCGTTTTTCTTCATTTCTTCTCCACCGCTCTCGATTCCCATGCCTAACCTTCTACGATCTGACTCCGCTATGCTCCATAACAACTCAAAAAGTTCCAAATGCATCCAATCTGCATTAAAACATAATAGAAGCGACATAATCGATATTCTAGCTAAAATAACATAGAAACAAGCAAGAAAAGACAATAAACCGAGTCTTATGTATCTAAGGGAAGCATAAAATATGTAAATAAATAGTGATCATCAAGAATAAAGTTTGAAATTTTTTAATTCATCTTATTTTAGTCTTAGCTTAAAGAGTGCAAAAAGAGGCTTCTAGGTTCTTCTAGAGTACCCTCACTACATATGGGGTCGCTCTCGATGTCGCTTCAGCGCAGATTTGCCTATTTTTGGTCTCCGCCGCACACCTTTTCCTAGGCTACTTTGCTTCCAAGAGCACCCAAATCAAGCAAAATCCAAATAGAAAAAAAATATCCAAAAAGAAAACAAAAACAAATCTCAAAAATCTCAAAAAAATCAAATAAGAACTCAAACATTTTGTTCTTTACATCTATTGATGATTACACTTTTGTTACATGGTTGAGGGGGGACGACCCTTCATTTCACTTAGGTGAGAGACGAAATTCCGATCCTACAATGTCTTCTAACACCACGGGGTTCTCACTTTCTATCTCACCTTATCACCATTGACGAAGCTGAAAGTCCTAAACCTCTAATTAGACTCCTCTAATTAGTTCATTAAAATACATTAACTTAATGATTTAGGATCTAGTTATCATGCATGCAAATATAAAAGCATAAAAGAAAAGATAAGACGAAAACATCCTTACATTGAGATTTTTCGGTTAAATAAGGGCACAATAAGAAGTCCTTCTTATTGTTCTTGAGCATGTAATTAGTGGATGATCCTTCATAAAACAACCTCCAAAGTAGAAGGTCTTCTTCTTGTTGCACCCAAGAATCAACCCAAATAATCTTAGCTTAATATTAACTAGATAATAAGTAAGAAATAATACTAATAATATTATTGTATTACTACACTAGTAATATGATATGAATATTAGTTTGCATGTGAGTTTTAGAGAGGTGTTGAGTTAGAAAGAGAAGTAAGAAAATAAGCATGAAAAATGAAGTGAAGTAAAAATTGAACAACTCTTGTTCTATTTAAAGGCCAATATGGCCGACACCCTTAAGCTACAAAAGGGCTCCATTTTACTTATTTTTATACTTGTGTAAGATGGTAGAGTGTAGGTTTTGTATTGATGATTAAAGCATGAAAGTCATGTCACAATCAAAATAGAGTATTGTGTAAGAAAAGAACAATGATCATTTTCTACTTCACATGTCATGACCGGCCATCATATGTCCATTATGGACCATTTTGATTTTTAATATTTGTCCCACAAATACTTATTAATCATATGCTTAATTATCTTGTATAATTAAGTGTTAATATGATCATATAACAATTATACGAGTCAAATTAATAAATAATATGTACTTAACGTTTAAGTGATATTTTCCATTATATCAATATATAATGGGTCCCACAATGCCTAGTTAATTTATTTCACAACTCCTTGTAAATATAATTAACTAATTACCTTTATCTCAAAATATATTCATAACCTCAACTTATTTAATGAATTAACGATTAATCACTAAATAAAATTTTATTTAATCGTATTAAATAAGACGTAAAATTTATTCAGTCAGTTATCGTATAATTGACTAATAAACTTAAGTGGAATGAGTTCCTAACTAAATTTCCAATAAATAACTCTCGTAACTAAATGTATATATCAAATATATGTAATACCCTAATTAAACTATATCATATACAAATAATTAGTATTCTATTTGAGTTTCGTCCTATAGCTGTGACCTAAAGAGATCAGTTGATTACCGCCGTCATACGACAATAACGTCTAACTCTAGTCTGCTGAGCGTTATCGGTTTACGTTAATCAACTGACGTGGAGTATCAAAATATACTAATAATGCCACGTATATTCCAAATGAGATTTATTATATAAATGCACTATTGTGGAGGACAGTTACTCCAACAATCTTCCACTTGTCCGATACAAGTTGTGCTTGTAGCAACACCATTGAGGAGGACTCCTCCTCCTACAATATCTCCCTCTTGTCTTGAAAAGTTTTGAGCTACCGATCCTCTTGTCTCTTTTGTGTCACATCCTCTCACTCTTCAAAAGGTGTCTTTCAGGTCGCACTTGTGATTTAATATTTATATATTGAGTGGTTTTATTTATCTGGAGAGTAACTGTCTGACCGGAAAATCTACCAGAGATCACTTCCGAGCGTGGCCACGCATTTTCAGTCACTACTCCTCAAGTGGCCCGAAGATGTTAATACCCAACGTGGGTCGACAATTCATGTTGACCCATCTTACACTGTATAATGCAGATCACCATGACCTAGAAGATGCCCATCGGCCTCCTTTCACGGCACGACCTAGGACAAAAATCAAAGTCAATCGGAAACTACACCGACTCAGGTAAATGGTCGCCAGTCTAAAGAATCGACTTATAGGAATAAAATAGAAATCCCCGCCACGACCAGGCTTCAATTATTTTGATAAGGGACTCTATTATGGTCACTGCCCGACAGAGTGTCTCAACAGTTATGGTGTTGAACCAACCATCGATCGACTTACAATCTAGTCACTTCGAGACGTCACCTCAAATGAATGACTAGGGACAAAACACTAAGTTCATCCTGTTCACTTGAATTGGGTTCAGCCTTTCTTTTAACCAATTTGGATAAACAAAGTATTAAAATTTAGTCAAACTAAATAAAGGAGTTATGTAACTCGTAAATGAGTGTAACTTCAGTCATTACGAGTGTAACTTCAGCCCTTATTTGCGTAATTTCAAACTAAAATGTGATTTCAACTATATAAATTTGAATTTATGTAACTTTAAGACAAGTTTATATGATTTTTGCCTTTTTATGAGTATAACTTCAGTCATAACGAGTGTAACTTTAACCCTTATTTCTGTAACTTTAACCCAAAATGTGATTTCGACTATATAATTTTCCATTTTTGTAACTTTGAAAATTTATCTGATTTTAACATTTTTATGAATGTAACTTTAGTCTTTACGAGTCTAACTTCAAACCTTATTTGTGTAACTTTAATTTTAAGACATATATGTGTTACTTTAAGATATGTGTTACTCTAAAAAATAAAAACATATATTCAGAAAAAAAAACTTCAGTGAAAAAAATGTGTAACTTCAGTAAAAAAAAAAGTGTAACTTCAGTTATTATATGTGTAACTTCAGTTACTAAAAGTGTAATTTCAGTCATTTTATGTGAAACTACAGTGAAACAACACTATTAACCACAAAAAAATTTGGTGGTTTTTGAGATTTGAAAAAGTAACAAACATAAAAAATTTGAAATATAAAAACGAGATCTAAAAAATAAAAACATAGATTCAAAAAAAAAAAAAAAGAAGGGTGGTGGAGAGACGGCAGGAGAGTAGAGAAAGAAAAAAAGAAAAAAAAAACGAGATCTAAAACGAAGAGTGCAAATCTGAAAAAAGAAAAAAAGAAAAGAGAAAAGAAGAAGAAGAGAGGAGGCGGCAGGAGAGGGCGGCGAGAAGCAGATGCGGTGGAGGCGAGGCGGAAGGAAATAGATCTGAAAAAATAATAGTTTTTTTAAAAAAAAAAAAAAAAAAAAAAATTGGCCGGTGGCTGGCGATGGTCGCCGGAGTTTGGTAATCCCGGGGGTGGGAGATGAAAGAAAGTGAGGGAGGTTTATGAATTTTTTGGGTTTTTGATTTTTTTGGGTTTTAGAAAGAGATGGAGGTTAAAATTAGGTGGGTTGAGAGAGAAGTGGCTGAGTGGAAAATCTTATATATTGAATTAAGATGGGGATTAGTGGTTAATTAGTAAAGATAAGAGAGAGTGAAAAATTAGCCACTGATCCTTTTTTGGGAGCTTCAATCTCAGCCTTCCATCTCTAAGACCCAAGAGCCTATAAGAGGACTTATGGACTCAACTTTCCTAAGAGGACTTACATGATCCTTTTTTTTTTTCTCTCTCTCTCTATCCGGTGGAAACGACCACTCGGTGAAAAAAGTGGAAACGACCTATATATACACAAATATTCAACGCATGAATGATACACAACTATTTTCATCTTCATTCACACATTTATCACTCCTGACATTAATTCACAAATCTCATCTAATTCTACTACCTACCAAATTATAAACACACAACATTACCCACATAATACCACATTATAAACACATGGCATTAATAAGTAATAACCCCACTATTAACACAATACCCAAAACCAATCAATTTCCGGCACAGACTGCCGCCGTTAACAAGACGCTGGTGGAGATACTACCGTCGTCGCCTTATTCTGCAGCACTTTCTTAGCTCTTATCACCAGATTCATCACTATTGGAGCTAGGAAATTAGTCTACATGTTTTAAATATTGATGAACCTGACATCAATTTTGTTGTACCTAATGACTAATTTTGTGTAACTAGCCATTATTTTAATGGACATTAATATAGATACACAAAACTAGTTATTAGGTACATCAAAATTACATTGAGATACGTCAAAATATAAACCAAATACACTAAATTTTGATTGGTTAAGCACCACGACACATTAAACACCACGCACAGTTCCTTCCCCACCATTATCAATAGCCACGTTGCACTGCCAGTGAAAATACGTGATGCGCAAGCAATCCTGTAGTCCAAGAACCTTCGATTTCAGCGCCGACGAATGGGAGAATGAAAGGGGAAAAGGTAAGAGAAGAAGGCATGACAAGGCTCCGGTGAAACGCTGACGATTCTCTCATTCACAATCAATCACTGTCGATCGGCGTTTTGGGATGCAGAATAGGGGCGACGGAGGTATTCGGTGTCGGTGATTAATGGTCGAGTGGCATATTGTCGGCGATTTATGGTGTTGACGATGATCTCGGTGGCGGTTTTGGCTGTGATTGTGGTGGTTGCCGGAGTCTGATGGTAGTCATGTAGATATGGATGAGTGATTAAGTGAGATTTGGTTTGGGTAGTATGTTACTGTGGTTACAATTGGGGAAGGAGTTTTGTTTTAATTTCTTATGTTTGCTGAAACCTGATGGTTTGGGTGAATTAAATAACTGGTTTTATTGAGTGAATTTGCAACTGACATGGGAGTGGAATAAGTCATGAGTGTAAGTTTCCACTTTTTCCACCGAGTGGTCGTTTGCACCGGATCTTGACTCTATATTGATGAGTTTTATTTTATAAATGCACTATTGTGGAAGACACTTACTCCAACAATCTCCCACTTGTCCGATACAAGTTGTTCATGTAGTCATACTATTGTGGAGGACCCTTACTCCAAAAATATTTTACTTGTCTCGACAAGTTGTGTGCTACCGATTCTCTTGTCTCTTTTGCGTCACATCCTCCCACTCATCACAAGGTGTCTTTCAGGTCGCACTTGTGATTTAATATTTATACATTGAGTGGTTTTCTTGATCAGGAGAGTAACTGTCTAACCGGAAAATCTACCAAGATCACTTCCGAGCGTGGCCACGCATTTTCAGTCACTACTCCTCAAGTGGCCGGAAGATGTTAATACCCAACGTGGGTGGACAATTTCTGTTGACCCAACTTACACTGTATAATGCAGATCATCATGACCCAGAAGATGCCCATCGGCCTCCTTTCACGGCACGACCTAGGACAAAAACCAAAGTCAATCAGAAACTACACTAACTCATGTAAATGGTCGCCAGTCTAAAGAATCGACTCATAGGAATAACATAGATATTCCCGCCACGACCAGGCTTCAACAATTTTGATAAGGGACTCTATTATGGTCATTGCGGGACAGAGTGTCTCCACAGTCTGCCTATGTAAACGACCATTCATCTCCATGATCCCATGGTGCTGAACCAACCATCGATCGACATACAATCTAGTCACTTTGAGACGTCATCTCAAATGAATGACTAGGGACAAAACACTAAGTCTATCCTGTTCACTTGAATTGGCTTCAACCTTTCTTTCAACCAATTCGGATAAACAAAGTATTAAAATTTAGTCAAACTAAATAAAGGAGTTTTTAATAAAACTCTAACCATGAATGCGATTATCAAATATCTGGAAACATGATACGCTATCAATAATTTCATATCTCATAATCTCCAGCAATTCAAGTACATATTTCAATCCCCATTGAAATGACATGACTATCATGTTCAGCCTGTAAAAGGCATGGCTAATGGATTAGCAATACTTGCATCTTTCCCATCTTTCTGATTGCTATTTTCCTTTGTCTATGTAATTTCATATTACATAAAACTTTCTGAGTACGTGTCTAGGTTTGAATCTAGACTTAAGACTCTTGGCCTAAAGGTAGCTCCCACTGTTTTACCAGTATCATGAGATAGGATATACAACTATAGGAACTACTTTTAGTCTCTCCAATACTGTCGAATCCAAGCTACTTTCATATGCATCATCAAATGATGCAATGTACTCTATTTCCGTTGTGAAATCCTCAATGATTAACTTCTTGGAACACTTCCAGTGGATATATGACATTTATATTTGGAAATGTCACTCCTACTTAGAACCTTTCCAATAATCCTTTCTGCTTGGAACTCTTCCAACAGATAAATCTTCTATAAAACACAGCCTGATCAGTTTGGAAACTGAAGTATGTGTAACCCCTTACACGCAACTCACTTTAAACTCCAAACATATGGAGCATATCTTTAGTCCTTCGCAATTACTTAAGGATGTTCTTTATGGCTATCAAGTGACTCTCACTTGGATTTGATTGCAAACGACTCGTCATGCTCAAAGCATGCGAAATGTCGGATTGAGCATACATCACAGCGTATATAATTGATCCCGCAGCGGAAGCAGAAGGAATCAATTACCATGTGTTCAACTTCCTTGAACTGGTCAAAGATCTTATCAGCATAAGAATTTTAACTTAATGCTAATATATTTTTAGATTTATCTCCATAAATCCAGATATCTAAGAGATGTATTCTACTTCTCCAAAATCTTCCATCATCTAAAATGATCAATATGTCTCCACATATAAGACTGATGAAAATCACATTACTCCCACTAAACTTTATGTATAAACATAATTCCTCGAGATGTCTAGAAATATTTTATGACATGATTGACACACTAATTCCAACTCTTTAGTGCTTACTTAAGACATCCTCTTAAGCTTGCAAATTAACTTAGGATAATTAGGATCGACGAACCCACAGGTGAATATAAAATATACTACCTCTTCTAGAATCGTATTCAAGAAGGTGGTTCTTGAGATCCAATTGACACCATACTATTATGTAATGCTGCAAGCGCTAAGTATATTCGAATGGCTCGAGACATTAAGGTTGGTGCAAACTCTTTGCTTACCAATCTAGTTTTGGGAAAACATCTTTATGTTTATCCATGCAGAATAGATTTTAAAAATCTATTTATATTGAAGAGGTCGTACTTTTTCAAGTAAAATTTACCAGGTCACATACATGACCATCGTGCATGGAGTCCATTTCGAATCGCATGACTCTAAGTCATGGTATAAACTTGGGACTAGAAACTGTCTTTTATAATTCACAGGTGAGTCACTTACTAAAAGTAATACGAACTCATCATTATCAAAGAGTGAGAAAACTCCACCTGACCTCCTAGATTCTGAACAAACAACTACTGAACAAGCAATGAGGAAATCTTTTCCGGACCATATGCTCAGTTTGTGGCTCTTGAAACATTTTCTCCTCCACTGTCTTATCAAGAAATAATCGTATTTTTATTGAAAGACAGCATCACGAGTCACAAACGCTTTGTTCTCGTGGTCAATGTAGGATAATTGAGCACTTGTTTCATTCGGAGAACTTACAAATTAAGGTACACTACCTATCCATACCGTATATGGAATAAAATGAGACTATTTTAAAAGTTTTTAGATATGGTGGGAAAAGAAATAACAGACAAAATAATAAAAGCCCAAAGTTAGTCAAGTGGCTCAGTGTGACTTGACAAAGACAAAATCATATCGTATAAGGTTCTGTTTCTCTATGAAACAACACCTTATCTCTTAATGTGTGTTAGAGAAGTTAACTCGTGAAACTATTTCACAATACTTTAGGTGAAAATTAAAGTCAATACTTATATATTTCTTGTTGCGATTTGGTCGTAAGTCCTTGATCTAATACTCTTGGTAGTTAACTACTTCTCATTGAAGCTCTTTGAACTTTTCAAAGATTTCTCATAGCACTTCATTAAGTAGAATCAAATACAATATCTACTTAAATCGCCGGTAAAAAGTAAAGTAGTCATAACCATCTCTGGTTGTGATTGTTATTGGACCACACATATCCTTATGTAATAGGGCCAATAACTCACTAGTTCGATTTCCTTTTCAATAAAAAGGGCACGAATCATCTTGCCTTGAATACAACATTCGTGCACACCATAAGATTCAAAATCAAATGGTTTAGGGATAGTAGTCAATACTAGCCTCTTAATGTGCTACACAATCCAGAATTAAGATTAGATTAGGGTCACCAATTTTGAGCCTTTTACAATCTATATGACAAGTAATTTCTAGTTTAGGTCAAAAATATAATTACCTTTGATTGGTATGGCATAACCATTGACCAAGTATAGCCATAAAAAAATACAACGCTTGTTCCATTCACAAAAAGTGAAACACTTGTGTCGTACACTAAAGTGGATACTATATTCTTTATTTATAGGTCGTGTACATAATAACTTTTATTAAAGTATACCTCTAAATCCAAAACTAGATTCAGCACATTATAACTTTTATATGTCTCTATAGAAATAAAAATACAATAGTTATATTTTCCCTTGTAGCTCGACATTTAATCATGGCTAGTCGTCGCACGAATCATTATTATATGCATTGAATACATTGATGAGAACCATAATAGGTATCTAATACCCTAAAATTGCATTTAGCAAAATAAATGTCGATCATATAGATATTATGGGTGAAAGTACTATTAGGTGTAACAACCCGAAAAGTACCCTATTTTTCTAGTAAAATTTCTTAAGGATACTTTTCAGCAAGGTTAAGTTTTTAAAATAGAATTTATTGTTTCGAGTCGTATTTTGAAATTCCGCGTTCGTATTTGGAATTTCTGAGAGATTTCATGAAAATCACGTTTTTAGTCATCTTTGACTTTTCTTGACTTTTAAGTCGTCTTTGACTTTTTCTTGACTTTTTAAAAGTCGTCAGTGACTTTTCTTGAGTTTTAAGTCGTCATTTACTTTTCTTGACTTTTAAGTCATCATTGACTTTTCTTGACTTTTTAGTCAACTTTGACTTTCGTTGACTTTTCCCGACTCGCCTTGTAATTTTGAAGACCGAAATTTTATTTAAAAAAATAATATTTTTACTTTCTTTTTAGTAAGATTTCTTCCGGATTTATGATAATTTACTATACATTATTTTGCCTTTATTTTCGGAATTAAAGAATAACTTTTACCGGTTTTAACCCAAACTTCATTTAACTATTCCCGGGTCAACTTAAGTCCCGAAACCCGACTTTGACATGAGTCATACGCCCCATGTCACTTTTTTCCACTCATATTAGATCTTTTAATTAATATGATTAAACTAATAAAAATATCTAAGATATTTGTAACTTTATCGGTCTGTCAACTGAAACTCCGCAAATCGCGTAAAAACAGACCCGATTCCTTTCCAAATCACACGTCTCTTTTTCCCCTCTTAAGCCTTGATATTTTCTTTCTTTTCATTACTCACCAACAACTTTTCATTTTACCATCAATCAAATTAAGATCTAATTAATCGTTCTTCATCGTTCTTCATTCGTTCTTCGTCGTTCTTCATTTGTTCTTCGTCGTTCTTGAGCAAAATCATCATAAAACCTTCATTTCTTAATTAAATCCGTCCTAACTTATATTTCTAGAATCTCCTCTTCGCTCTCCATCGTCAAGTACGTTTTATTTCCAATTCCGACAAAATCGTTTTCAAGACTTTAATTATGGAAAATCAAGTTTTAAGTTCTAATAATGTTTTTCTTGTCATTTCTTATAGGTGAAGATTTTGAAGACGAGTTTGGTGACTCGTATATTTTAAAGGATAAGACTAGAAGACGAGGTTTCTCTTATTTCTTTATTCTTATTTTGGGTTCTCCGTTGATTTTGTGCTAGCGAAAGTGTAACGATTTCCGGTTACTCGACGATATATGTTTCATAGCTTTGGTTTCTTTTATTTTTGGTTTCACTTTTGGTTTTTTGGTTCATGTTCTTATGATTATGGACTTTTAGTAGTACCATGATCAGGTGGCTGGTTTATGTTGTATGGAATTTTTTTTATGTTGTTAGTGTTCTTGGTGAATTTGGATGATTATTCATAATAATGATTTTTGTATGATGGATGGTTAAATTGGTTGTTAAAATGGGTGTTTGATTAATTAAAACATGTTAGAAACAATTTGGTGTGGTTGATGGTGGTGGCCGGATAAGGTGGCTGTGAACCGGACCAAACCAGCCGGTCCAGGCCGGTTCAGACCAGGTCTGGGTTGGTCCATGGTGGGTCCGGGTTTTGGTCTTTGGGTTGTGTCGATGTTTGATTGTTAGGTTGTTGTTTTGACGGGTTTTAATTATGTTAAGCATGCGGGAAATAATTGAGAAACGTTTTAGTAAAAT
>JAIUZE010047885.1:0-13434 GCA_022085475.1 Heliosperma pusillum | reverse complement strand
TTCACTCTCCATCTTCTAGTACGGTTTATTTTCAATTCCGTCCAGATCGTTTTCAACATTTAATTATGGAAAATTAAGTTTAAGTTCTAATAATTGTTTTCTTGTTATTTCTTAGAGGGGAAGAGTTTGAAGACGAATTTGGAGACTCTTATATTTTGGGTGAAGACTAGTAGAAGGGTTTTCTTAATTATTACTTCTTATTATTTTGTGCTAAGTGATTTTGGCTAGCTAAGGTACCAATTCCGTTTTACTCGACGAATTAATGTCACATAGGTTTTAGTTTATGTTCATGTTATGGTTATTTAGGATTGATTTAGTAATATAGCCTTTTGTTTTATTTATTTGGATTTTGGTTCATCTTTTTTTGGTTCATGTTTTTATGATTTATGGAGTTTTTAGTTAGTAAATATGTTAAGTAGAATTATTATGTTGTTTTATGATTTTTGATGATTTTTATGTTGTATGGAATTTTTATGATGTTTTATGATTCTTGATGATTTTTAAGTTGTATGGAATTTTACGTTGTTTTAGTGTTCTTGATGAATTTTGATGATTTTTAATCAAGTTATAATTTTTATGTTGTATTATTGTTCTAGATGATTTTTAAGTTGGAGGAAATTTTTATGTTGATTTATTGTTCTTGATGAATTTTATGGTTTTTCATAAGTTGTGATTTTTATGTTGTTTAGGAAATTTTAACAAGTTAGTGGTTCTGAAGAATTTTGATGAATTTTACTAAGTTATGAGTTTTATGATTTTGTAGGGATTTTAACAAGTAGTGTTTCTTGATAAATTTTGATGATTTTTACTAAGTTATGATTTGTATGATTTTGTATGAATTTAACAATGTTTGTGTTCTTGATAAATTTTGATGATTTTAATAAGTTATGATTTTGTGTGGAAGATTGTTAAAATGGTTGTTTGATGATTAAAAACAAGTTTGGAATTGATTTGGGTGATTGAGGATTGAACCGAGAAAGGGGCAAGAACCGGGTCCAAACCAGACCGGTCCAGGCCGGTTCAGACCCGGTCTGGGTTGGTCAAGGTGGGTCCGGGTTTGGGTCTTTGGGTTGTGTCGATGTTTGATTGATTGGTTGTTGTTTTGACGGGTTTTAAATACGTTAAAGCATGCGGGAAATGTATTAGAAAAACGGTTTTAAATAAACAGTGTATATAAAATTGCCATTTTACCAAAAACAGGCCGTGGGGCCCATCCAGGCCCATGTGGGTCCGGCCCAACTCAGCCCGTGGGTCCCACTTTGGGACTTGTGACGGTTTTAGAGTTATCGTCATTTTTATCGTGTTTTGTAATATTTAGCAAGTGGGAAATATTAATAAGTAAAATAGTTAATTAAAAAGGTTTTCATAAAATTATTATTTCTCACATGTTAGAAATTATAATACGAGATTAGTTTACGTTGAAATCATTTAAGTCAAGCGGGTTTTGGGTATAATATGATAATTCACATGTTAGAAGTAGTAATAAAATAACATGTAATGAATATGTTGATTTATGTCTATGTGATAAAGACTCTGCTTCTTAGCCGGTTTGACCAAACGGGTTTGGTCAAACTAAGATCTAGTCAGCCCCGTTTTGACTGATGACCCGTCGCGGGACTCGGGTCGGGGATTTGTCTTCAAGTAAAGTTTTATTTAATTATTGAATTAGCCTTAGTAGATATGAGGCGATATGATATTTGATTATTATTGATATGCAATTAGTCACATGATAGGATGTTTTTCCCGTGACTGGTTTAATTATATGGTTTGTGTCGTGTTGACTAAGTACCCATAGAGAATTATGGATATATGGCGTCTTGACCATTCTAATTCTAAATGAGTAGCTTGGACCATGACATTGATAGGCAAGTACTGTCTTTAACGAGTATATGTTCACCTGATGATAGCTTTTGTGTCTCGGCTTGGGGGGTTTATATCCAAGTCGGGGCATGGCTGCCTAGTTCCACTTTGGAAATGGAGCCAGCTTAAGTACTAGCCATCTCTGCTGAGGGGGTCGCCTAGTAGAGTTTCTCATAGACGGTTATGTCATGGGACGGGGAACGGAATAGCTGTTGTCGCTAGGTCTGATCAGTCTTGGACTAGGATGTTTTCCTACCTTGTGGTATAGCCTCGAGTTACAGAAGTCGACTATTGACTGTCCTAAGAACTTATGCCTGTTTGTAGAAGTATTGGTCTTTCATGTTTGTATGATTCTATGAGTTCTAGAAGGTGAGATGCAAGCCGGCAAGGATTGATAGAGTTTGGATTACCGATTGTTAACTGATTCACATGATTACGTGTTGATTAGGGTTTGAGTGTATCAGGGCCATGTTACGTGGTAACCGCTGAGCCAGCATACCAGCTTCCCTACCTCGAGTTATATTTTATTATCGGATTCACATGATAGCTTTCATATGATAGGTTATATGTTAGTTATTTGTTTAATAACATGAAAAGCATATCGTATATGTTAAGTTTTGTATTTTTCATATACATCTCTTTTATGTTATTCATGTTTTATTAAACTCGACATTTCGTGGCTGGGAGAACTCGGAGTTACTCCCCACTGACTGTGGCTTCCGTGTTTATATTTAATGCGGTCGAACAGGTGGTGTTGCATATTTGGGGTACATGGACGAGCTAGCGAGTGAAGTTTTACCTTGGACCTATATTCGGTTCAGAGTTTGTATATTATTATACACTAGTTTATTTCCGTATTTATACGGGAGATATGTCTCCCGTCTTGTATATTTATTTTGTAGAATATTATTTCGTTTTGTAACGAACCTTTTTATTATGTAATGACACCTTCGTTATATATTCGTATCTTTTATGTATTTAACTAATTTTTTTTTCTTTCCGCAAATTTTAGGGTGTCACAGTTGGTATCAGAGCTATTTTGCTCCCGACGCACGTTTGTGTACCCTTGCATAAATAACTTGACCTTAAGAAATAATAAAACGTGAGATAGAAGGGTAAGATGGGTAGATTAGGATTTATGTTGTAGTCTCTTTGTTCTTGCTAAATGATAAGTACTAATCTGTGTTTTAATTTTGCAAGATGCCTCCGAGGATTGACAACACTATTTTAGCAGCTCTTACCGTAATTATCCAAAACCAGCAGAACCAGCAAAACCAGCAGGCTAATCCGATTCCTACTCCTGTTCCTGAGCGAGAGAGACACGGGAGTTATACGTGGGTTGCTTCACAGCTATCGAGGAGCCAAGCAAAAACCTACGATGGCGAAGTTGATCCCGTTAAACTTTCGGTGTGGTTACGCGAGATGGAGAAGAGTTTTTCTCTTTATGATGTCCTTGAAGAGGACAAGGTCCGTTTAGCTTCTCACTTCTTAGAGAAGGAAGCGGATCAGTGGTGGACGCTTTCAGGTCCTACTGCGAAGTTGGAGCCTAATTTCGGGTGGGCTCGTTTCCGTGAGCTCTTGGAAGCGAGGTTTTACCCCGACGAGTTGAGACAACAAAAGTTGAAGGAGTTCATGGATTTTAAACAAGGACTTCTTTCTGTTCAGGAGTTTACTACTCGGTTTAATGAGTTGGCTCATTATGCCACTCGACTTATTAGAGTGGAAGAAGACAAAGCTTTCTTTTATCTGGGAAAGCTTTCTCCCCAGATAAAGGGGAAGATCAGTAGAGGTTCCACTTCTTTTGTCTCGATCTATAATGATGCCATCTGGGCGGAGAGGTCTATCAGGGAGATTGCCGAGGAAGCTCGTGCTTCTTATGTTGCTCCTAATGCCTTTGGCAAGAGACCTTTATATCCTTCATCTCGCCCTTCCTTTTCTCCCTCTTTTCCAAACAAGAGGAGAAACTTCCAGGGTGGACAAGCTAATCAGAGAAACCGTTCCTTTATTCCGAGTAACAACAACGATCTTAAAGATCGTATGTGCTTTCGGTGCAAGAGGCCTATTCATCCGGGTGTTGGTTGCTTCAACAAGCCACTAGTATGTTTTAATTGTCAAAAACCGGGGCATAGGTTTAATGAATGTCCCGAGAGGAAGAAGACGGTGTCTACACCGGTTATTTCTGGGAGACCTAAGGGTCGTATCTTTATTATGAGCCGTGCTGAGGCGGATGCCCAACCCGATATTGTGACGGGTATGTTCTCGATTTATGATTTACCGTGTTTAATTTTATTTGACACGGGAGCTTCTTTATCTTTTATTTCCATGAGACTATCCGATAAGTTACCGCTTAAAGCTTCAGTAGGAGAAACTACTCCTATAGCGTTACCATCCGGAGAAGTATTTTCATGTTCTTATCTTCATTCCGACATTCCAATATCCATAAATGGATCTATTTTTCCGGCGAATCTTTTACGTTTTCCTCTTGAAGAGTTCGATATTATTTTGGGCATGGATTGGTTATCTACTCATCATGCTCGATTCGAGTGCCGTGATCAGAAAATTATTCTTAAAAGTCCTTGGGGTGCTCGTATTTCTTATCAAGGGGTTAGAAAGCAAGCTAGTGTGAAGTTAATCTCAGCTATGAAAATGTTGAATGTTTTAAAGAAGGGTCATCAAGCATTTCTATGTGTAGTGACTACTTCCGATTCTTCTCTTCCTTCTTTAAAGGATGTTCCTATTGTTCGAGAATTTCCCGATGTATTTCCCGAAGAATTACCCGGGATTGCTCCTGAAAGGGATGTTGAATTTTCCATTGATCTAGTTCCTGGAACTGGACCAATTGCCAAAGCTACTTATCGTATGGCTCCTTCTGAATTGAAGGAGTTGAGAATTCAACTTGATGATTTAATTGAGAAAGGCTTTATTAGGCCTAGCGCTTCTCCTTGGGGTGCTCCCGTATTATTTGTCAAGAAGAAAGACGGTTCTATGCGAATGTGCATTGATTATCGTGAATTGAACCGTGTCACAATCAAAAACAAATATCCTCTTCCTCGTATCAATGATCTTTTTGACCAGTTACGGGGTGCTTCTACTTTCTCTAAAATTGATCTTAGATCGGGTTCTCATCAAATTCCCGTTCGGGAAGCAGATATGCCCAAGACTGCTTTTAGCTCGAGGTATGGTCATTTCGAATTCAATGTGATGCAATTCGGTTTGACTAACGCTCCAGCAATATTCATGGATCAGATGAATCGTACCTTCAGGGAGTACCTCGATAAATGTGTGGTGGTATTCATTGATGATATTTTGATCTTTTCTAAATCCAAAGAAGAACATGCTGATCATCTTCGAACCATTTTGAGCGTTCTTCGACGCCAAAAGTGGTATGCTAAATTCTCCAAATGTGAATTCTGGTTGCCCGAGGTATCTTTCCTTGGTCATGTCATTTCCCAAGACGGTGTTATGGTTGATCCAGCTAAAATTGAGGCGGTTGTGGATTGGAAAAGTCCGAAAAATGTGTCCGAGATACGGAGTTTCCTTGGTTTAGCGGGGTATTATCGTCGGTTTGTGCAAGATTTCTCCAAATTAGCAAGACCGATGACTCAATTGCTAAAGAAGGAAGCAAAGTATATTTGGACTGATGAGTGTGAAATTGCCTTCTTAGAATTGAAGAAGAGATTGACTACCGCACCGGTTCTAACTTTACCAGATGATGAAGCCGATTATGATGTTTATTGTGATGCTTCAAAGCATGGTTGGGGATGTGTCTTGATGCAGAATAGAAAGGTTATTGCTTATGCTTCTCGACAACTCAGGGTTCATGAAGTGAATTACCCGACTCATGATCTGGAGTTAGCAGCTGTAGTACATGCCTTGAAAACTTGGAGACACTATCTTATCGGAGTTCATTGTCGAATATATACTGATCATAAGAGCTTGAGGGGTATTTTTACTCAGAAAGAGTTGAACATGAGGCATGAGAAGATGGTTAGAGTTGCGTGACTGATTATGAGTTTTTTTTCCTGAGGTGATTTATCACGAGGGGGGAAAGCAAATGTTGTGGCAGATGCTTGGAGTAAGAAAGACTAGTCATTCATTTAAATGCTCTTGGTACGTTACCCGATGCACTAGTAGTAACGAATTTCAGAAGCTTCAGATACAGTTCGTTGGAAAGGATTTGAGATCTTGTGGTTGCTTTGACCGCGGAACCGGCGGAACGGAACCTGATTTTATCGAGCGATTCGTACTGTTTACCGGAGGAGGATGCTAATTTTCATCCCATTTTCGAGCAAAAATACTACTTGGGCAAGCTAAGGATTGTATGGTGGATAATGATGGCTACCTTCGTTACCATGGTAGAATGTTTGTTCCGAGAAGTGCCGAGTTGAGAAAGAGAATACTTGATGAAGCTCACCTTTCTCCTTATTATATTCATCCTGGCGGTGACAAAATGTATAAAGATTTGAGACCACAATTCTGGTGGCCTAGGATGAAGATTGAAGTGAAGGAGTATGTTAGTAGATGTCTTACTTGTCAGAAGGTGAAGATCGATCATCAAAGGCCCGGAGGTTTACTGCAACCTTTGGAGATTCCTCTGTGGAAATGGGAGTCTATTTCTATGGACTTCGTGATGGCTTTACCTAGGACTTCTAGTGGAAAGAATGGCATCTGGGTTATTGTTGACCGTCTAACCAAGTGTGCCAGATTCGTGCCTATCAATGAAACTTGGAGGATAGATGTCTTAGCCCGTGCTTATGTGGATGAAATAGTGCGCTACCATGGAGTACCTAAAAGTATAGTTTCAGATCGTGATCCGCGATTCAGTTCCCGATTCTGGACAGCTTTGCAAGAAGCCATGGGTAGTAAATTGTTGATGAGCACCGCTTTTCATGCCGCTACTGATGGTCAGACCGAGAGGACGATCCAGACTTTAGAAGACCTTCTTCGGGCTTGTGCTTTGGACTTTCATACATCTTGGGAGAAGAGTTTGCCTTTGGTGGAATTTTCTTATAACAACCGTTATCATGCTTCTATCAAGATGTCACCATACGAGGCTTTATACGGTAGGAAGTGCCGTAGTCCTGTTTGTTGGGATCAAGTACAAGATGATCATATGTTGAGTCCCGACATTGTTACTGAAACGATCGATCAAGTTCAAGTCATTCGTGAACGAATGAAAGCCGCTCAAGATAGACAGAAATCCTATGCCGATGTTCGTCGACGACCGCTTGAATTTGATGTGGATGACCATGTATTCCTTAAAGTGTCACCTATGAAAGGAGTGAAACGGTTTGGAGTGAAAGGAAAGTTGAGTCCTAAATATATTGGACCGTTTCGTGTGCTTCAAAGAGTTGGTCTTGTTGCTTATCGTCTGGAATTACCTCCGAACTTGAACAAAGTTCATGATGTGTTCCATGTTTCTCAGTTGAAGAAGTATATCAGTGATCCGAGTCATATTATTCAAGAAGAAGTGTTGGACTTGGAACCTAATTTGGCTTTGGAAGAAAGGCCGATTCGTATACTTGAAAGGGCTAACAAACAACTCCGAAACAAGGTGGTGCCTTTAGTTCGTATCCTTTGGCGTGGTGGAAACGTCGAATCAGAAACTTGGGAACCCGAAGCTAAAATGTTAGCTAAATATCCCGAGCTCTTTGCTTGAGGTAAATTTCCTTCTTTATTTCCTCTTTCTATTCGATTTAACCGTTCGAAGATTACATACCTTCTATCGATATTCTTGATGCTGACGAGAACCTGCCGTTCCGTAGATAAGACCCCGTATTTTGTTACAAATATAATTTTAACAGTTTTGAAATAGACCTACATATATGTTACGTTCCTTCTTCTAAGTTTCGAGGACGAAACTTTTTAAAAGGAGGGGTGATTGTAACAACCCGAAAAGTACCCAATTTGCTTAAGCAATAGCTTATGGATACTTTTCAGTAGAACTTAAGTTTTAATATAGGAATTTTGTTCCGAGTCGTATTTTGAAATTCCGCGTTCGTATTTGGAATTTTTGAGAGATTTCATGAAAAGACCGTTTTTGGTCATCTTTGACTTTTCTTGACTTTTAAACCGTCTTTGACTTTTCCTTGACTTTTTTAAAGTCGTCATTGACTTTTATTGATTTTTAAGTCGTCATAAACTTTTCTTGACTTTTAAGTCATATTCGACTTTTCTCGACTTTTTAGTCGATTTTGACTTTCGTTGACTTTTCCCGACTCGTCTTGCGATTTTGAAGACCGAAATTTTATTTAAAAAAAAATTATATTTTTGATTTATTTTTATTAAGATTTATTAGGATTTATCATAATTTAATATAATTATTTTGAATTTATTCGGAATTTAAAGAATAACTTTACGGTTTTTACTCGAACGTCATTTAACTATTCCCGACGCATCGGAATGCGCGCAACAAAATCGAAACTCGACTTTGGCATGAGTCACACGTTGATGTCATCGCTTTCCACTCACCATTAGATGTTTTATTTATTTTGATTAAAATAATCAAAATATCTAGATATTTACTTACTTTATCGATCCGTCAACGAAGATTACGCAAATCGAGCAAAAACAGACCGAATCCTCACCATGCCACACGGTCCATTTAGTCCTCTAATAGGGCTGGATATTTCATTACTTTTGATTATAATATTATAATATCTAGATATTATTTCACTTTATCGATCAATTAACGAAAATTAAGCAAAACGCTCGAAATCAGACCGATTCTTCACCATACCACACGGCTCAAAAAGTCCTCTAATAGCCTTGATATTTTCATTACTTTTGAGTAATATATCATAATATCTTGATATTAACTTGATCGTAAATTATATTTAATCATTTACCGTAAAATAATTATTAAACGCGAGTCAATTACGGAACAACAATTTTAAAACTCAACACCTTTATTTGTCTATAAACTCACGTCCAACTCCACTCCACTTTACTCACAAACACCTTTTCACTTTTCAACAAATCAAATACAGATCAAAATATCACTTTCTTTAATCGTTCTTCGTGTTCTTCATCGTTCATCAATTGTTCTTCATCGTTCTTGAGCAAAACCTCCATAAATCCTTCATTTCTTAATTAAATCCTTCCTAATTTATATTTCTAGGATCTCTTCTTCGCTCTCCATCTTCTAGTACGGTTTATTTTCAATTCCGTCAAAATCGTTTTCAACATTTAATTATGGAAAATTTAGTTTAAGTTCTAATAATTGTTTTTCTTGTTATTTCTTATAGGGGAAGAGTTTGAAGACGAATTTGGAGACTCTTATATTTTGGGTGAAGACTAGTAGAAGGGTTTTCTTAATTATTACTTCTTATATTTTGTGTGCTAAGTGGTTTGCTAGCTAAGGTAACCATTCCGATTTACTCGACGAATAAATGTCACATAGCCTTTAGGTTTTAGTTTATGTTCATGTTATGGTTATTTAGGATTTGAGTTAGTAATATAGCCTTTAGTTTTATTTATTTGGATTTTTGGTTCATCTTTATTTTTGGTTCATGTTTTTATGATTTATGGATTTTTAGTTAGTAATATGTTAAGTAGTAATTATTATGTTGTTTTATGATTTTTATGTTGTATGGAATTTTTATGATGATTTAATGTTCTTGATGATTTTTAAGTTGTAGGAAATTTTGATGATGATTTAGTGTACTTGGTGATTTTTAAGTTGTAGGAAATTTTGATGATGATTTAGTGTACTTGGTGATTTTTAAGTTGTAGGAAATTTTATGATGATTTAGTATTCTTGAAGAATTTTAATGATTTTTAACAAGTTATGATTTTTATGATTTTGTATGAATTTTAACAAGTTTGGTGTTCTTGATAAATTTTGATGATTTTAATAAGTTATGATTTTGTGTGGAAGATTGTTAAAATGGTTGTTTGATGATTAAAAACAAGTTTGGAATTTATTTGGTGTGATTGGTGATTGAACCGAGAAAGGGGCAAGAACCGGGTCCAAACCAGACCGGTCCAGGCCGGTTCAGACCGGGTCTGGGTTGGTCAAGGTGGGTCCGGGTTTTGGTCTTTGGGTTGTGTCGATGTTTGGTTGTTTAATTGTTGTTTTGACGGGTTTTAATTACGTTAAAGCATGCGGGAAATATTAGAAAACGGTTTTAGTACAAGTTAGAAAAATCAGCCACTTTAGCCCATTTAGGCCGTGGGGCCCAAATCAGGCCCATGTGGGTCCGGCCCATTTCAGCCCGTGGGTCCCACCTTTGGACTCGTGACGGTTTTTGAGTTATCGTCATTTTTATCGTGTTTTATAATATTTAGCAAGTGGGAAATATTAATAAGTAAAATATTAAATTAAAAAGGTTTTCATAAAATTATTATTTCTCACATGTTAGAAATTATAATACGAGATCAGTTTACGTTGAAATCATTTAAGTCAAGCGGGTTTTGGGTATATTAGGATAATTCACATGTTAGAAGTAGTAATAAAATAACATGAGATGAATATGTTGATTTTATGTCTATGTGATAAAGACTCTGCTTCTAGCCGGTTTGATCCAACGGGTTTGGTCAAACTAAGATCTAGTCAGCCCCGATTTGACTGATGACCCGTCGCGGGACTCGGGGCGGGGATTTGTCTTCAAGTAAAGTTGTATTTAAATTACTGAATTAGCCTTAGTAGATACGAGGCGATATGATATTTGATTATTATTGATATGCAGTTAGTCACATGATAGGATGTATTCCCGTGACTGTTTGTTTATATGGTTGGTGTCGTGTTGACTAAGTACCCATAGAGAATTATGGATATATGGCGTCTTGACCATTCTAATTCTAAATGAGTAGCTTGTACCATGACATTGATAGGCAGGTACTGTCTTTAACGAGTATATGTTCACTTGTTGATAGCTTTTGTGTCTCGGCTTGGTGGGTTTATATCCAAGTCGGGGCATGGCTGCCTGATCCGTTTTGGGACTGGAGCAAGCTTAAGTACTAGCCATCTCTGCTTAGGGGGTCGCCTAGTAGAGTTTCTCATAGACGGTTATGTCATGGGACGGGGAACGGAATAGCTGTTGTCGCTAGGTCTGATCAGTCTAGGACTAGGATGTTTTCCTACCTTGTGGTATAGCCTCGAGTTACAGAAGTCGACTATTGGCCGTGCTAAGAACTTATGCCTGGTTGTAGACGTATTGGTCTTTCATGTATGTATGATTCTATGAGTTCTAGAAGGTGAGATGCAAGCCGGCTAGGATTGATAGAGTTTGGATTAACGGTTGTTAACTGCTTCACATGATTACGTGTTGATTAGGGTTTGAGTGTATCAGGGCCATGTTACTTGGTAACCGCTGAGCCAGCATACCAGCTTCCCTACCTCGAGTTATATTTTATTATTGAATTCACATGATAGCTTTCATATGATAGGTTATATGTTAGTTAACTGTTTCATAACATGAAAAGCATATCATATATGTTAAGGTTTTGTATGTTATATATACATTGCTTTTATGTTTTCATGTTTCATTAAACTCGACATTTCGTGGCTGGGAGAACTCGGAGTTACTCCCCACTGACTGTGGCTTCCGTGTTTATATTTAATGCGGTCGAACAGGTGGTGTTGCATATTTGGGGTACACGGACGAGCTAGCGAGTGAAGTTTTTACCTTGGACCTATATTCGGTTCATAGTTTGTATATTATTGTACACACTTTTATTTCCGTATTTATACAGGAGATATGTCTCCCGTCTTGTAGATTTATTTTGTATAATAGTATTTTCGTTTTGTAATGACCTTTTTATGTTATGACACCTTCGTATTGTATTCTCGTATTTCTTTTATGTATTAAATAATTTTTTTTTCTTTCCGCAAATTTGAGGGTGTCACACACTTGGCATTGGGTCATCAGTTTGGCCAGCCATTTTGTTATTTAGCAGTTATATCTGTATATAACGAATTCAAAAACTGTGAAAAAGAAAATAAATATGATAAGTATTCATCGTTTTAATTTTGAGTCTAATGAAAAACTGTTTAATGCGATGACTCGTGCATTTATACAATTGACCTCCCTCAAGAATTATATAATGATCCCAAGACTCAATTTCTGTAAATTGATAAGCCAACCTCTTGGATAATTCTACTTTTAGAATTCCTGGTCGATAAATTTCTGTAAATTCTATCTTTAGTCCATCATAATCACGAGATATTACTCGTTCTATAATGCCGAGATAAAAATAAGTCAACACTCACTACTTACCCAACGTAGAAGGGGTCATATTATGACTTCCGACGAAGAAGGGGTTCATAGTAGTTTTCCCTATAAAGACTAGTCTCAATTTTAGTTATAGAGGAAGGTCCTTTTCATCTTAACTTTAATCATTTTAAGTGAACGAATGTCTAGCAACTCGAGAATGATTTAAACTAAGGTGATGACCCTAAAAGCGAGTGACATCTGTATGTCAATGATTAAAATATTCAAACTGTATGAATCATTTTTCATGCATTTTTAGGTGGTTTGGTTTAGGCGGAATATGATGCAATTATCTATCATGTGAATAAAGCAACGAGAATGGAAAAATAAAACGCAACATAAAACACCTAGTGTGGCCTAACTACCAAAATGAACAAAATACAAGTTTGGAATCCATCCTTATGGACCCGAGAAGCTTGACTTGATGTTCTACCTTGGTCCATATAGCGGGAGTGAGCCATCCGATCTCCATCTTGAATCTTCTCAAAATACATTTTAAAAATTACAAATGTAAACCTATTTACATTCTAATTCAAAATGAGTCCAAAAATTAAAATTACAAAGGGGAGATACGAGATCTCAAAATACAACCAAGACTATGTTTCCATCATTACGAAAACATAATCTACTAAGGCCACACTAGTAAATTACAACTGATTGTACAAAAATGCGTAAAATTAAACCATTCAAACAACATTCAACATAATAAAAGCATCAACTAAAATTAATCATATAAAACATAATGCATAAATTATGTTGATTAATTATCCAAACCACCATTAAATCATGTGACGATTCCGTAATCCATCACTAGATTTCAATCAAAATCCAATGAAATTCAGAATCAATATGAATAACAACAACATTATTTTAAACCTTTTTAAAATAACATGGTATCAAAAATTTTGTGAACTTTTTCACAAAAACAATCATACATTATCTTTATAATGTACAATACAAAAATTGGTTTAATAAAAAAAACAAAAAAAAAAAAATTTTTTATTATTACTGTTCACGTATGAACAGTAGCAGATACCCAAAAAAAAAAAATTCTCTTTTCTCTCGGTTTATAACAAAAACCGAAAAAAAAACTTTACAAAAAAAACATTGCAGTTGCTGCCATTTAAAAAAAAAGAAATTTTTTTTTTTTATTCTGTGAACAGTACATGAACAGTACACGGGCAAAATAAAAATCAAATTAAACGGTTTTAATTCGATCATGCTTATATTAACTAGATCGGTACAAACAAAACAATATCTAATCGATATTAAACATTGATACAAACTAGATGATCCAAATTAACCTTTTAACATGAATATCTAGATCATTTAATACCGAAAATATAAAGCAAAAGGATGT